>LTAE01003825.1:7212-35333 GCA_001647135.1 Pontederia paniculata | reverse complement strand
GCCTTCGCCCTTGAAGAAGGATATAGTGAACTCCGAAAATCTCGTGGGAGAAGATCGGAGCGGGGACGTAGGCCAAAAAGTTCGGCCGAACCTCGATAACAAACTCTGTGTTTGTTTGTTGTGTTTATTCTTCTCTCTACTCTCTTCTCTCTATTTGTGGTTACATTCATGCATGTTTGCTTCCGCTAACACAACATCAAGAGATCTAAGTTAAGAAGAACATAAGAATTTTAATATACCAATTCACATTTCCCCCACCTTTTGGTGCCATTCTAGATCCTACATTAATCTCTAGTCATTAGTCATTATCCGCTATTAACCATGTGTACATACTAAATAAATTTTTAATATTTTTTTGTTGCCATCATAATTTTTGGAGCTTTACCTCGACTAGTGTATATCATCTCGGATCACACGCCTAACTATGATGGATGAGATTTTTAGAAAAGATATTCTTTATTAGAAAAAAATTCAAAGAACTCGAGATCTTCTTAAGTGAGAAAATATTATTTATCATTTTATCTCAACTCTTATTGATATATTTAATGATTTCAAAATGCAACGATGTATATTTTTGAATTTGTCTATGATCTTTTATTTTAATAGGAAAAAAAAGTAAAGAAGAATTCATCGCCAAAGTAAATAAACTTTCAATCATATATCTCGTTTCTCAGATCTTGGACTCAAATTTTGTGGGCTTCACCCAGGGGCTTTAATAATGGTACAAAGGCAGGGTCTATAAATGAAATATCGAGGCCAAGATGAGACTTTCTTCTTCTTTTTTTTGTTAAAAAATCCTTACTACAAATCAAACATAAATAAAAGCAAAAAAAAAAAGCAAAAGTAAAATAAAGATACATTTAATATAAGAAAATAGATAAAAAAATTAAAAAAATATATTAAAAAAACTAAATAAAAATATGTGAAATTTTCGATGAAAATTTAATTCGTTACCACATAATCCAGATCAAGCAAATCATATTCTCATTTGCATACTTTTAACCAACATCGGTGACATTAAATTGTGTGAAGAGTAGTCACAATATATGAAGGGTGAAGGCCATCCGTCCATGGGTCTCACCAACTATTTCCTTGTGAGATTAGTAATTATTGCACGCGAGTAGTGAAGGATTTGAGTTTGGAAGTTAATGATTCAAGCCACGGGAAGAAATATTATGTACATTTTATGAGTTCTTTTTCAATATTTATTTAAAAAAGAGCAAGCCAAATGTCAAATCATTAATCATTTTAGAATGTTACTTAAGGTTATAATAGTGTCTCAATATTTTTCTTTGGCAATGCTAAATTATTTATCTTCATATTTACTTAATTCTGATTTAATGATATTGAGAAATGTGCAAATATTTTTTTTTAATTTATGAATAACTAACGGTTGAGTCTGATATAAGAAGGTTAATTTTTTCATTCAAAAATTAAAACCGACTTTCTTTTCTAAAATGCCAAGTATAAAATTTAATTTCAATAGTCAGGTTTCGATGATTGATTGATATATGTAAGTTAAAAAGTTTTCCAGTCATTAATTTTTAAAATCATAAGTAAATAACATTATTTTTAACTCAATAAATTTATTGTTTCATTACAAAAAGAGTATCACAACTTTTTTATAATCATATCATTAAGTATTCGTTAAAATAATAATATATATTTATCTATGAGCATCAGAAAATAAAAAGATACCACAAAAAACATTTAAAATACGTATTTATTGATTTAAGCCACTGTCACAAATTATTATTATTATTATTATTATTATTATTATTATTATTATTATTATTATTGCACTTTTCAATCAATCCAAACATGAAAGTGACTTGCATTAGTAAGTACTGCACTTTCCACTTTCCAAAAGGAAAATATGTTACACAAAGAAAATATTGTTTATTGAAAAATATAGTATAAATATTTACTATTACAAAGCAATCACTTTTATATTAATATTATACATCTTCCTCAACTACTTTCTTAAAAAGAAAAAAAAAGGTGGCGCCAGCTCTCGCAACCACAGTTCACCCCCACACCCCCCTCTACATGACAAGGATGGGTACATCCTGAGTTCCTTACCAAACCGCATTATAAAATGTCCTGCTTCCGAGCACATCATTATTGCTCCTCTTTCTGCCAAGAGTATGCCACTGCCACCACCTCTTTTCTCACACATTTTATCTTCCCCTCAACTTGTTGGATGGATGGATGGATCAAATTAAAATTAACTAAAGTTGGCATGAAGTGTAACTAGGTGCTCTTTGCTCAAAAGTATTTGTAAATGAAACTTTTTTTGTTGGAAATATTGTAATACGTGCGATACAAATTAATCGAGATAAAGTTTTAGACACTGAGATGATAATAAAAAAAACTAAAATTAAGAAAGAAAAAAATGGATGCTAAAAGACTAGTAAAATTTTGTATTTTATTTATTTATTTTTATTTTTGTTTCAATTAATCTGTATTAATATTTAATATTTTAAAACAATATTCTCAACTCCATGTTACCATTACAGGGCTTGACTGTTTCTAATGGTTTTCAAAGTTTAGCATCAAACTTAATAAGCTGAAGACATCAAACTTTGAACAGACCTCTCAAAATAAAGAGAGAGAGAGAGAGAGAGAGAGAGAGAGCTACACAAATTAGATTCCTTCTTCTTTCTCTCTCTCTCTTTTCCTTTTGTTTGATTTCTTTCTTCTTGTTTTTTTTTCTCGATCCTTCGAGGGAGGAGCTCCAAAAGCTCTCTGCCTCTCTGCATAATAATTGGAGTCCTCCGAGCACCCGATGCGATTGCCTCGCCGGAAGGTATCGACTCCGGCGCCGGAAACATTCTTCAGGATCGGGATGAAGCATGCGCCGCCCAGGTCGAGTGGTCGGAAGAAGGGCAAGCACTACTTCGCCTATGCCCTGGTCATCGCTTTCTCCCTGTTCCTCCTCTTCACGCGCAGAGACCGCGACGCCGGTGCTGTCGGAGACAAGTCCCAGCTGGAAGAGTTCTCCCCAGCTGTGCCGGACCGAGAGGTTTCCAGCAATTCCTCCAATCGAGTAGAAGTAGCAGGAAGAAGAGGTGAAGAAGAAGAAGAGAGGGAGGAAGAAGAAGACGATGTTGACGAAAAAGAGGCTTCCACCATGGACACAGCTCAGCAGCAGCAGCCGGGAGAGAAAGAACAGTTCCGGGAACCGGAGAAAGATGGAGCAACTGTAAGGATGGTGGTACCGCCGGAGGAGACCATCGCAGAACAGGTACTCGGCGAGAAGCCGGCGGCCACACCAGAATCGAAGCCTGACCTGGCTGGCCAGAAGTCCAAAATGCAAAGGACAGTCCTCAACGTGCCGGAAACTTGCAATTTGTTCGACGGGCGGTGGGTCTTCGACGACGAGCGGTACCCGATATACAAGGAATCCGACTGCTCCTTCCTGACGGAGCAGGTGACGTGCATGAGGAACGGCCGGCGGGACGACAGCTACCAGAAGTGGCGGTGGCAGCCGCGAGACTGCTCTTTGCCTCCGTGCGTTTGCATACACAGCTTCCGATCTTTACACAGCACTGTGTCAATTTAGACACAATTGATTCATATGTTTTCCTCTCTTTGATGCAAAAGATTCGACGCGAAGCTGCTGATGGAGAGACTGAGAGGGAAGCGGCTCATGTTCGTGGGGGACTCCCTGAACAGGAACCAGTGGGAGTCCATGGTGTGCCTGGTTCAGTCCGTCAGCCCCTGGGACAAGAAGACCCTCACCAAGAACGTCGGCAACCGCAACATCTTCGCACTCCACGTACTGAAATGAAACCTTCCAACTCTTCTGAGAATTCTGTGCTTGCGCGCACGAGCGCCCGCCATTGGCGCTCTGCTCCCCTGTTCTGCAACATTGTGCTTACAGTAGCTTTCTAATTATTGATCAGGAGTACAACGCGACGGTGGAGTTCTACTGGGCGCCGTTCCTGGTGGAATCGAACTCCGACGACCCAAACATCCACAGCATCCAGAACCGCATCATCCGGCCAAGGTCGATAGCGAAGCACGCCAGGCACTGGAAGGGCGTGGACTACCTCGTCTTCAACACCTACATCTGGTGGCTCAACACCCCAAGGATCAAAGTCCTGTTAAGTACCAAAAATCTTCCCTTTAATTTTTTTTTACTGAATTCATCAGATCGAATCTTTGTCTGTCCCTCATTCTGACTCCTCTCCGAATCCGTTCACAGTCGAGGCTCGTTCGACGACGGATCGACGGCCTACGACGAGGTGGACCGCCCGGTGGCCTACCGGAGAGTGCTCCGGACGTGGTCTCGCTGGGTGCAGAGGAACGTGGATCCTAAGAAGACAATGGTGTTCTTCATGAGCATGTCCCCTACTCATTTCGAGTAAGTAAACATTTCTTTCCTTATTTTTACCAAAATTTAGATCGATCCAAATGAAATCTTACATAATATAAGTCGGGATTATGCAATCTAATTTAGATTGTAGTAGTTATCAAGCTTCTGATCTGGTATCAGATTCATACCGTGCTATAAACGTTAGTAGTCGACACCTGTGGGCTGTGAACGATGGCAAGTGGTCCTTTTGCGGTCTCGTGGCTTTTGGTCATTGGGGACCCTACACAAGAGTCATAAAATGCTCGAGGACAACGCATGAAGGAGAACGGGACAAGTTTCTGAATCCCATCGACGTTTGTGAGACGTACCAACTAAAGTTAGGCTCTCTAAGCCTCCCAACTTGGGAGGGTACTGTTAGTTTGAGTGCTTCACGTTAGTAATATCGAGTTCGATATTTAAAATAATTAATTTAATTAAAATTTATTTTTATTACGTTAGTTCGAATATTGAATTAATTAAAATTTTAACGTCAATAAAATTTATCCTTAACAAAAAAATTCATTTTTTTTATCAAATTTATAGATATCAAGAGTGCGGTCAAATTTGCGGACCTAAAAATTGAATCCATTTATTAACAAAATTATTATTTAATTATGTCAACTAAATTTAATTAGAAGAAATTTTAATTGTTAGTCCATTTGATTAGCAAGTTAAATTTTAAGTTAGACGAGATTACATTAGTTTTTGAAATTGGATTTAGTCAAGAAAAGATTTTAAATTAGTCAGATGTTATAATCTTAAATATAACTTTTTTAGTGATTACTAAAATAATCATATATTCTATCGAATTAGTTATAAATTATCATTCGCCTTAAACAAACGGTTCATTCATTCTCTGTTTTTTCGATGAATAATAATCCTTCCTCGTTGATGTTTACTTTTCAATTTTGCAATTTTGCTAGAGACAAATTTATTGGCGTACCTACCGCTTCCTTTACAAGAAATTTTAATCCCCCTCGCGAGTCCCGAGGTCTAAGAACTTTTGACGCATTCGCACCTCACATGAGTTGTATAGTTGACCAAATTTGGTTCTATGTCGTTCAATTTCTTCCTTTTTTATTTGAACTTTTCTGACAAGAAAAGAAATCGTTAAATAGCTTGCATCACTTCTTAGATCAGTTCTGGTTGGGAAACATGGGGGGAATTCAATACCCTATCTAAGATAGAAATGTTGATATATTAGTTTCTAAGAATCAAGGATAAAGCTGAAGAAAAAATTGTAACCTCATCTGGAATAATTAAATTTTACTCGTGAAACGACTCCCAAGTGGCTACCATGTATAAAATAAAACACCAATTTTTTGGGAACCATGCATTTATAGATTCTAGTTAGGGACCTCAAATCCAAGCACCTAAATATTCATAACAGCTAATTGTCGACAAAATGATGGCAACGCATATGATTGTAATTAATCACTTTTAGTCTTTAGCACGTGTCTCTCAGAAGGAAAAAGAAAAGTTGATACGAGTCTATTTGTTTTGATGGAAATATATTTGAGCCTTGTTTTTGCTGATGTTATTGGTGATTGACATTAATATTTTTTTTTTGGGAAAATATGTTTTATGAAGTAAAACATTTTTCCATCTGTCTCCAATATTTGTGCATAATTTAATATTTATTGCAGAATTAAATAATATTTCCAAGCCTAAACTATTGAAAATATGCACATCTTTTTTTAATGTTTGAATTATTTATCACTTGAAAATTTGTGCTGTTCATTGATGATGCTATTGTTGCAGTAACGAAGGGTGGGGCAACCCGAAGGGGATCAAATGCGCGCTGGAGACGGAGCCGGTGGCGAACGCCTCGCGGCCGGTGGACGTGGGGACGGACTGGCGCCTGTTCACGGTGGCGGAGCGGGTGTTGGGGTCCATGAACCGGAGGAAGGACGGGGTGGGCGGCGTGACGTACGTGCGGGTCACGGGCATGTCGGAGCTGCGCAAGGACGCGCACACGTCCGTGCACACGCTGCGGCAGGGGAAGCTGCTAACCAAGGAGCAGCAGGCCGATCCGGACACCTACGCCGACTGCATCCACTGGTGCCTGCCGGGCGTCCCAGATGTCTGGAACGAGTTCCTTTACGCCAAGATCGCCTCCACGCCATGGCCTCCTCAGTAACAAAAGAAAAAGTAGTTGACAGCTTTCTCACAGTCATATTTTTTTTAACACTTGTATTTTATTTATTCTATAGGGTTTTCTTTGTTTATTGGAGATAATATTCAGTTCATGGAGGCGCTTTGTATACTGATCTCGAAGAAGAACAAAATGATACATCAAAACGGAAAGAAAGTATTTTGTCTCTCTGGCTCCCTATTGTTTTTATGCCTGTTATAAAATTATATATCAAATCTACCAGATGAATAAGATTAAAACTCATTGTGTCATATAATCGGAAAAGCATATTAGCCCTCGTGGAAATACATGTGGTGTGGTTGTTGAAGGAATCACTAGTTTTTTTTTTCCTTATAAATGCAAGTGGTCAGCAATTTAACTAGCTCTAAAATAAGTGACGAACTTAATCATACAAAGAACTATTTGAGGATGTTTTAATTAAACCATGAGATATAATATATCACAATGAATGTTACAAGAGACGTCAAATTGAAAAAGTGGAATCCAATAAAAAGTCGTAAGATTAGGACCTTGGCAAAAAAGGAAAAAATACTGTAAATTTAAAGTATTAAATACGTCGTAATTTTTATTGTCAACTAATTATTTTACGAAGTCGGAGAGCTTATTTAGCACTTTTATTAAGTAGACTCCTTAGCGATGATCCAGACCGTCAAATTTAATTCTAACGATCTAAAATTAAAAAAAATTAAAATATTTTTTAAATATTTGATCTTAGATCGTCTGAATTGAATCTGATGATTAAAATTATCATTAAAAAATCTACTTAGTAAAAGTGCTAAGTAGATTCTCTTTCTTCTTATTTTATAAGGAGGTGTTTGACAATTATTTTCATCGAATAGAAAACGATATTTTCTATAAAAAATATTATAAATAAATTGTTTAGTTTGAGCTTCTTTTTATCTCATGGAGCTTTCCTCTGTAGTTTAGGCGGCAATTTCACAAGATGTACTTTCTTTTAGCTGTCTTTACTGTAGCACGAGTTATTTCTTTTATCTATATGTGAACTGTACCTATCTCTCTCTCCAACCAAAATAAAATGTCTCACCTTTTTTTGTCCTCGCTACTGGCACATCTCTCTCAAGTTAGTGCAAACAGCAAACTATCTGTGTACTACTACAAAGTATTTCTCAAACGGCTCTATATATTATTTTTATGTTGAAAAAAAACTGTAGTAAGGCATTTTTTTAAAAATGCTTTACTATAGTTTTTTAAAACATTGAAATAAATTACAAAAATACTCAAACAGGGCCTGAGGTTGAGAATTATACAATGGAAGTTATTTTTCAAAAAGTGACTTCCATAGTTTTTTTTCCTTATAAATTTTATGTGTTTGGGTACCATAGTGTAGGAATTTTTCTATAAAGCTAAAAGTTTGTAAAATAAAATAGTATTCATTTTAAACTTATTTTAAATAAATATTTAAATTTCCTATCAAAATACTAGTATTATCAAAATATCGGTGTCGTCTACCTTCAAGTTTTATGGCTGACCTTTTTTTATTTTTTTTATCTGGCAGTGTTAAAATTATTTTCTATTCAACAATTTACAATCCTTTGTATTTCATACAAGGGGATAAAAGACCTTAGCCTTGGCAAATCGACGTAGGTGGAAAGAAAGAGGAGAGCAGAAAATGTGCGGATAAAAAAATTGATTGTGCTGTTGCAGAGGGAGGGAGGGAGAGAGTAGACATTTTCTCAATTTTACTAAACGAGAAGATTGAGAAAAAAAAGAGAAGGGAGGAGATGTTGCAGATCAAAGAATATAGAAAAAAAAGTAGAAGAAAAGAGGCAACAAACTATTGCAAAGGGAGAGGGAGGAAACCGCGTCTCCTAAAAAAAAGAGATCCCAGCGCATTTTTATTTTCCAAATAATTAAGGTCTTTCCTATGAAATTCTAGTCTCCCCTTGTTATCATCCAGACAACCATTTTGGAAAAAAAATGTTTGAAGAAAAAATTTCAATGAAATGAACACGTTCTGTTAGAAAGTGCTACACCCAAACACGCCCTTAGTGTTTATTGATCGTAGATAAAAAAAGGAATATGGCGATTAATATATATATTCAAAGAATCATAGCAGGGTCCACCAAGGCATCAAGAATTACAACGATGAAGCAAAAATGAAATGTTGGATACTGCACAGAAGGATTATTTTCTATGGTTCACATTCTACTCTAACCATTGCAGTTATAAGTCGGGAAAAGCAATACATTGCTTCTTTGATAAAATAAGCATATCCAGCTAGAAAGTAAGATATAATTTAATTACTGACCTAGCAGAGACTATGCTAAGACTAGCATTCATGAATAAGGCGATGTCTCCAATAGCAATATGAAATCAAAGAAAACCTAGTGTTCCTATTCAAATGTAAGCTTGCACATACAATCAAGTATTATTTATCAAACCAAATTATAGTTCAGCGCCTTCTCTTATTTCTCTTGACCAAACAACATTAAAATTTCAAGTTGGAAAGTGCTACAAAATTTGCATCTTGATATCATCAAACAGAAAACATTTAATAGCTTATATGCTAAATAGCTGAGAGGTCAAATGACCAAAAAAAGAGTGAATATTGGAGACCGACTTATGACCACACATCAAAAAGGGTCAGTCAACCTTTCCCCAACCTGAGTTACCATAAAGCATTCGCTTTAATTTCTCAATCTCATTGTACCATTAATTTCACGCTTTAGAATATTGTCTTGTAGCTCAACTGGCAACCAGACAAAGGTCATTCTGAATGTGCATTTGAGTTGTTAGGTTGTGCTATGTGCACACGCTGGCAGTAGATAACCAACAAGATGGGCATCTTGTTTCACTGTAAAAGAAAGAGATGAGCAAATACATGAGGATTCCACTCAGATTCACATACAAGCTTCAAGCATGACTATCACCAATCACATAACTTACCAGAAATTAAGCTGGCAGTGATAAGTACTCTCACTCCTCGACTTCTTCAGGTAGAATAGCCTTTCCTAAATATACTAGTTGCATCTCTTCTCTCCATATCTGCAACCAAATGATCATGATTTCTTAGGTGAAGGAAAACCAGCAGACAAATTGCAGGGTAAATAAAGTAATTATCAGGCACAATAAACAAAAGTTAGTCAGTAATATTTACCATCTCACGAAATTCAAGCCGGATATGAGGCACATTGGTCTTGTGAATGTCATTACCATCAGGACCTCTCTTGTAGTAACTCTTTCCAATCCAATGTGACTAAGGAGAATAAGTTGCAATCATTAGTCCCCTCAGGTTTTGCATGATAGGGATGACTAATCTAAAATGATGTGGTGCTAAATTATAAAATAGCAGTCTTTATGTTTCACTAATAAGTAGACTATCATTTTCACCAACAAAGTGACATATACCATCAGGACAGCCAGGATCTCTGGCCCGCTAGGCGTAGTGTGACTTAATAACAATTACTAAGATAAGCGTTCATGAAAAGTATTCTTGTAAAACATCAAATTGTTGTTTGAACAGAGTTTTTCTTTTGTCATTTAAGATGACATCACTACTTAGGGCTGAGCATGACCCGGACCGACCTGGTTATCCCGGACTGGTCCGACCCACATTTTTGGAATTTTTTTCAGTTTGGAATATAACCGGGTCGGGATAGGGTACGGTGACTCAGAACCCCGGCCTGATCCAGGTTGGGACCGGGTACGGGAAACCCGGATTTAGTCCCGACCCAATTATCTTATATTATAATACATAAATATATTATAAAATATATATGTATGTAATATTTATATATTATATTATAACTTTTCTTTTAAATATTTAACATATAAACTGATTTTATTATTAATGTATAATAAAAAAAGAGTTTATAGTTACTAATAATTAATATCAATAAATATTAGATTTTTAATTTTATTTTAATATAATAAAAAAATTAAATCAGGCACAATAAATCCAGGTAGGATCGTCTCGGTTTTATTCCCGATTAAACCGGGATGACCCGGCCGGGACCAGGTCCGGATCTCATTTCTTGAGACCCGGCCAAAACCGGGTCAGGGGTGACCCGGTCCCGAACCTAGTTTTGCTCAGCCCTATCACTACTTAAACATAATGCAGTACCTGGGACAGTTTAAAAGGTGCATATATGGTTAAGTGGGACAACATACCATGAAATATTATTTTCATAAGGATCAAGTTTTCATGGCATGAAACACAAATTTTAGGATGTCAAAAGAATAACTATATCACATAAATCAAATTTAAGAGAGCACAGTTATTCAGCCCTTGGGGAGTTAACAATAGAATAGTATGCAATCCTATGCATATATGAATAAGGGAAATCCTGTTTTTGCGGTTGGGAGGTAGGCAATGCCTCCCCTGGAGATAACATAATCTGGCCATGCAGATTATAATGTGTACAAGTGAAATGATTTTCAGAACAAAGACATAAATGCATAATAATGGACTAGTGATGCGTGTATAGATACCATCATATTATGACTACCAAAAGCAAATTGCATGCAACAATTATATTCTCATACCTTCATAATCTGGCCATGCAGATCATAATGTGTACAAGTGAAATGATTTTCAGAACAAAGACATAAATGCATAATAATGGACTAGTGATACATGTATAGATACCATCATATTATGACTACCAAAAGCAAATTGCATGCAACAATTATATAGCCATACCTTTAGAGCATGGGAAAAGCCAGACTGATATACTGAATTACGAGCAATTTCACATAAATCGCATGAACTTAACTTCCATACCTGTGAAAATATAGTAACTAATAAGGCAGCAAACATACAATTGAATAAATATGGGAGGGAGGGGTAGGAAATAGAGTTTACTGAAGCTGCGATGCTGTACTCCTCCACCAAAGGTTCTTTTGTCAAATGAATTTGCAGTGGGTCGTCAGTTGAGAGAGAAACATTAAGTCCTCTAAGGAAGAAAGTAGGGAAGGGGTTCCGGTGATAATCAAGAAACAAAGAGTTGTTGCTCAGAGGAGACATTGCTAACCCAATCTTTCAGATGGAAATGACATACAGGTTAATACAGGGTTAATTCATTAGACTTGAACATAGATGAAAAGGAATACCATTAATGACCAAATCATAGGATAGAAGACCAAGTACAACGAGCACTTGACATCACTAAATGCCAGTAGTTACCTGTGCAAGGTAATACAAGTATTGAAGCACAGGGGACTTTCTTAAGTTGATCCCATGAGCAATGTTATGAGCACAAAGAAAGGTTGCAGCGAGATGGTCAATGTCACCAGTCTAGAGATAAATACCACATCAGAAACATGCTACATATGTGGAACCGGAAATTTAAACAGTTATTCAAATTATACCTCGCCAGAATGAGGACGGAACTTTATTGTTGTCATACCCTTTGACTCACGGAGCTGATTAGTGGAAATTTCAGCATAATCAACATAAACCCAATAAGTCAAGATTTACAATCATAAAATTGTTTTGAGCTTTGTCTGGACAGTCATATATTCAATGCTGACAATGACTTTAGAAAACATAATCTATTTTGAAGGGTTTATGCTGAATATGAATGAGGAACCATTACCTTGTTTAGTGTATAAAGGTTGGCATAACAATAGTACACATAATATGAGAAAGCAGGATTGAAGACATTTGTCCATTGAGAAGGCGTTGGCATGTGTTTTGTAGGGCGTCTTTCAGGTTTGCTTTCATCATCCACCAAATCCAACCCCACAACCTGATGCAAACAATGGCAATCACTAGTGGTAAAAGCTTCAAACAAGAAAACAAACTATACTTGAAAAATGAATATGCTAAGCTTCATCAAAAGAGAATCAATATGCTAAGTATTAAACTGCCAGTTACAGAAAATGTGCATACAGAATCTTTCAATACACTCACTAAGGATATGAAATGCAGATTTAAACATCAATAGGAGAAACAAATAGCGCTAACCTGTTTCAAGAATACATGCAACTGTGGGTGGGAATCAGGGTCAACTGTGACCTCAAAAAGGGGAAGAAATATATTGTCAAGCATGCTCTGAAATGAAGTAACTATACCCATCTCCTTGTATACATTATACAATCGTGGAATCTGCAAGAATGAACATTAAATATATCCATCATTCTTATAACCAAACATATTTTTTTAGAGAGACATATCCTAACATATTATAAACCAGCAAAGGAAAAAATAATTTCCATCAACAGTACGTATAACTGCACTTTTGTACTATTAAAGTACATGGTCACTATTCCTTAATCCAAACAAAATCACTAGTTTTCATTTCCTTTTCTGAGGAGCAAAAGACACTACTTGGTTAAGGGCCTAAACTGTGGGTGGGAATCAGGGCTCTGCTTCCAAAGATGTTTCTAGATAACAAGCACTAAGCAAAGGCACAAATATGCCCCTAGAGGTTTCAAAGTCAGTGTCACTCTGGCAGAGGAAGAGCCAATGAAGACTTGAATAATCGCATCCAAGAAAAACACCCGAGCAGTTGCACATATTCAATATGTTGATAAATTTATCAGTTGACACAGATAAAATAATATTGACGCAGCAAGAATGAAATCTCTACAAGAAGCATGTATATATATAATCTCACAAAGAATGCTATGTATAAAGAATAGAGATGTTAACATTCTTTCATATAAGCACAATAGTGCAGAATCACAGGAGTACCTGGATCAGCCAAACAACATTTTCACTATAAAGTTCATTATTCACTATCCAACTTGCCAGTTGATCCCACTCACTTTGCTTCCTTCCATATATGGATACCCTATATTCTGCCATCTGTATGAACCAGCCAATTTTAGGTACTCGGGAATTGTAATAATGCATATGATCATGGAAAATAGTGCAAATTAGCTTGAAATATGATAAAGCATTAACACATTTTGAGTATAGGTACCCAGCAGATGACAGGAAAGAATATCAGAATGTAGACGTACAAAAAAATAACTTGACACATGCGGAGTTAGGAAATTAAGAAATAGCAGAGAAAGATAAAATAACATAAAAAATAAATAAAGACCATTTACTATTCTGAACCAAAATAAATAAAGACCATTTACTATTCTAAACCAATAAATAATAAAGAACTATTAGCATCATAGAAACAAAATTATATTGCAAATAGATTTCATATTGTCACTGCTCAACCAATGAGACTAACAATATCAATAGAATAATTGAGTTTCTACTTATGATATACATTTGTTCTTTTTGAGAGAGCAAAAAGGATAACTGAAGAAGTTGCAGTCATCCCACTATATTCTAGTTTATGATATGTATTGTGCTTGTGGCTCAATAAAATTGGCAAGACATAATAACTAACATTAGATATAGGGTGCAAGCATCAGTCTCAATTTCAGATCGCCTTACTTGTGTTGTTTGTAACTGAATAGTATATTGATGAAGATAAAAGAAGTACATGTTTCTGGAGACTAATTCCTTTTATGTGAAAGCTCTATTGTCAACAAACAAAAATAAAGGCTAGCTATACTAAAGAAGTTTCCTATGAGTTCTCAGTAGCGTTTTGTGCAAGCCAATATGATAATTATCAAACGAACATAAACAAAATTCAATTGGAGGAAAGTGACGTAAAATTAAAATTGCATAAATGAAATCATGTGGGATGGTTTTCATAAACAAGCCAACCATGAGATTGAAAGGATTAACGAGAAATAATTTGTCCTATAAAGTACTGAAAGTTGCTATTAACCTGATATTTACTTGCAGCAAGGTCAGAAAAGACTTGCTTTGTGAGTTCAGCAAGGAAACGGCCTAAAATGTTTTCAAAAGAAAAGATAAAATTTTAGCCTTGACATAAATCAACAAATAATAAAGAATCACATCCAAATATGTATATCTTCTTTTAAAATACTATACAATTTAATAGGAAAAATAGAAAAGGTGAAACAATTAGAAGAATGCACCCTCCAAGTGGGACATGATGACCATCATGATTAACATAAGAAGAATTCAGACAAACACACCAACAGAGAGCAAAGAGCTCAACACCACACTATACAATAACTATACGGTTGTTCTACTTTTACTCATTTGTGTTTTTTTAAAGAGAAAGGATGGCTACAAATTGTAGCTGCCATCCATTTGAGGTGCTTTTACTCATAAGTTAGGACCTAAAAACAATGGAAGCATACAAAGCTGCAGAAAGAAACTAGCACTAAAGCTTGTAAAGTGGATAATGTACATTTTCCTTTATCATTTGATACTACCATTTTCTTCAAAATAAGAAAATATAACAAAAATAAAACTGAGTTGTGTTACGGCACCAAACCTAAAAGGATATTTAGAGCTTCAGATGAATTTCAACATCCCCGTCAGAATAACTAATGGATACCATCTTTTTTTTTTAAATAAACAGATAGCATTCTTCATAATCCAAACAAAAAACTCAGTGGATTTAGAATTTCAGCCCAACAAATATGTTGGTAACAAAAACAAGGAAGGTGGTGAATTGAAGTATAACCTTGTATAAGATTTTCCTGCTTTAGAAAAATCTCTCTTAACCTACTCTGGCCACATGGATTGTACTTCAGATTAAATTTGTCAAAACGATGAAACGTGCTCTTGTCTGCATGTACATCCAGGAGGTCAACATTTAGATCATACCTGCATAAAATAAGTTTAAATTAGAAACAAGGAGAATTTCTGTGACATTTAGGGATGCAAAAAATTAGAATAAGTTCTTATACCCAGTTAAGTCCAAACTCTCAAACACCTCTTTCAGTGTTAGATAGGTCCCATCTCTGAAAATCACAACCTAGAGCAAATATATAAGACAACAAGAAATTAAGAAACCACAAAATATACAATGTCATATAGCAGTCCTCTCAAGATCAGTATTTTTTCCGTAGTTGTCAATATAAGTTTATTATGTGATGGTGAATATCTACGCAACATCTATTAATTTGCAAACCTCGTCAGGTTCCTTTCTCAGCTTTGACTTTATAAATCTCAAAAGATGCTTCTGGTTCATGCAAGCTGAGTGATGAACATGGGTGTCCACCTTCCTGACATTATAAAAATCACGATGTGGAGCACTTTTTTGAGCAAGAAATTCTTTATCCGCATTTAACATCAGATGAAGATTAAATTTCTGCAAAAGTCAAATGCAATATAGCACATGAAATTATGAAAATAGATATCTTGAAAGCCAGTAAATCAAATACTTCCACACATTTTAGACAATCTAGAAAATAAAACAATTAAACAAAATAAAATAAAATAGTATAATACTTGCTCAAGGAGAACCAGTCGATGATGGCATAGAGTCCTAATATTCCCAGCAGCAGTTACTCGAAGAATGTGATGCAAGTCAGTGAAGAATGTAGTAGCATCAGCTACGGGAAAGAGCCTTTCAGTCGCTGTAGCACAGTTTAAGTAAGCAATCACTTCAAATATACAACTAAAAACAAAAAAACAATAAAATGAAAAAAAGATGGAAAAAAGGTTCTTACAGTGTTCATTTGCATAAACATGAACCACGCCATCAACCATTTTAAGCACGTGCTGAAAAACAAAAGCATACAACTGGTCACTGTATTATGTAAGAGAAAATTAAGACAGTTTTGCTTGAGTGAAATCAAAAGAAAAAAAAACTGATAATATTAGGAAAAATCTTACTTCAGATTTTTGCTCAGCCATGTAATTAAAGGGATTAGGGTCAGGCTTTGGGGTGCTAGGATCAGTTATGACTTCTTTCTCCCAAGGTGCAATCTCCTCTCTGAAGACATAGTTTTGTCTCAACTCAAGACATTTCTGCAGAATTTTGTAGACCTCCATCTCATCTAGGGATGGTGTCTCTGAGATTGAAAGTACAATACTTGATTATTAGAACTAAAAGGAAAGATAGCAGATACACAAAAATGTAGATGATGCTACTTGTGCCCTATATATATGTGATCATAGTTACTAATTATCACATTTTTTAGGGCAAGATTTTTTAAAATACTTGGCGTTCGTCTGTAAGTCATATAACATGTACCTCCATGAATAATGAAAAAAAACTTTGAATATAAAAGAGGAAAGGTTTTCCTTTTTTTTCATTTCGATGGAGACCTTTTACGCAGAAACTATTTAATAGGTAATGACAACAGATTTCCTAAAGACTGATATGAAATGATAGCTATCAGCTCATTCAATGCCAGTCACATAAGTTAAGTTCAAAGATGACATAATATACATAAGCCTCAAGCTGTTCACAAAAGACTTTTTTTTAGGGTGCCCACAAAATACAGTTTCAAGATAAGTTTGCTTCCAATGATAACCAAAACCACAATTGTGTGGCACAAAAGAGAACATCCTCTTCTTTGCATCTTTTTTATTAAAATTATCTATACACCAACTCTAATTCACCACATATAAACATGTTTCTGTTTCTGTCATTCGAAATTAAGTGTTCATCACAAGTGTTGTAAGCATACGAACATCATTTTTTCCAATAATAAAAAATAGTTAAATAAAATGACCTAATGTAAATCAAATGCACTCTTGCCAAAAAAAGTAGTTCAAGTGGTTTACTTAAACAATGGCAATTTAAAAAAAAAACAATGACAATATTTTCTTTAAAAAAGATAATAATCTTTTCTTTAAGAAAAACAATGACAATTTCATCAAACCAAATTGTATGTGATAAAAAAGAAAAGGAACATACACTAATTAAAAATATCTCAAAACATAATAAAAGAATTGATTACAACAAACTAAAGTGGTTATTGTAATAAAGTGAATAATCACTAGTGCAATAGATAAGACGAATATAATTTTTGAGAGTCATGTTATTTTTAATTGTTTCATAAAAATATTTAAGCATAGAATGAAGTGCCACTAAAGTGAAAAATGAAATATCATTGTTTATTAAAAGTTGATAATAGAATGTATACAGGACTTTTGATCCAGGAAAAGTTAATTGTATACCTACTGGAGTAATTCTCATTATAACAAAAGATTCTTGTTCGGGTTCTTTTCTAAGAATATCTGCAGCAACTGGATGAGGTTGAACGCCATGCAGGTCACCAGAAACACTATGTGATCGAATCATGCTAGATGCAGTAAATGACTTTGGATCCCCATTTTCAATAGTGTGCTCAGGCAAAACTTCATATAAGTTGTTAGTTTCTGATGCCTTTTCACAAGAAAAACAAGAGATGTTAAGATCCACATCATTAAGCCTCAAAAGATAATATCATATAGAAATGCAAAATTAAAGCATATATTAAATATCAAGAAAGTAATTTCATCCTAGTTTCAAATGCATCTTCATTACTCATAAGTCCAGCATAAATTGTAGAAATAGAAAATCTGAAAAGTACTAAATTAAATAATTATGTAAATAAGTGAACATACAAGGTTCCCATTTGTGTGTAAGTAAGACTGGTCAAACTTAGAATCATCAAGCAAAGTATCATCTTCATCCGATCCTTCTTGACTCAACACACTAGCACTGGCAATTGGAGATTTTGGAGAGGCTGCTCTAACACTATGTACCGATCTTTTACTTGAACTTGGATGAATAGCTTGCTTGTTGCCTGATGCATTCCCAATGAGAATTGTCAATAATCTCTTTCAAAATACAAGAAAATATTCAATCATTACATGTGTAAATCATCTTCCACCAAGTTAAACCTCAACTATATGGTAATGTTGATGCAAAATATACAAGAATGAAACTCTAAAGGTAAATTTTACTTTTCCATCACCAGAATGAAAAAAAAAATGATTTTTAGTTATCATGAACAACATTATGGACATATGTCAATAGCTTGGATGCATAAGGATTCTTTTACTTAAAGATACAAAAAAAAAGCTTCTATTTATTTATCCAACGACTACTAGAACAAGTTATGAGATATCTAATGGAAAATATCTTAAAACTTATGTTGCACTACAGTCCACTAACATTGACCTCTATCATTTGTTTATTGAACCATGTTTATGCTATAAGAGAAGTACTCACAGAACATCTTCCAGACCAATGTATAAAATAGAAGCAAAGTGTGCTTCACAATAATGTGACATCTATCCCACCCAAAAACGAAAAAAAAATACCATCATCCGAAGTGAAAGAATTGATAGTTTATCTTCGTAGTCCACTCTTTAGCAAGATGTATTTCTATTTTGCATCATATTTCCATCAATTAACTCTTTCAAGCAGACAAATGTAGTCCACGAGTAAATAGCCCAAAAAGATAACTAACCATATAACCATCACAGTAGAACACATCCAAGTCATCTAAACCTTGAAAGAGCTTGTAATACATATGAATCCATATGGATGGAGCATTATTAAGGCTAATAAATATACGAATTACTAAGGGGTTTCTACTTTTGGATGTGTTCTTACTCATCTTCTAATGCTTCTTTAGGAACATTTGAAACATTTGTATGCTTGGAAGAGTTAAGTGTCAACTTGAAATGTTGCAAATATTCCTAAAGAAGCATACGAAGATGAGTAAGAACACATCCAAACCATCTGAATGAGTTTTATTTATTTTTCCTCAAATTACTCTAATGTCTTTGTTCCTTAATCTGTGTGTTTTAGTGACTACCTATATACATCTAAACCTTCTTGCCTTATTTACACAAATATGTAAGATATGTTATCTCTTTACCACCCATATTCAGAACCAGAACTGGCAAACTAATCTAAAGAGATAATTTGAAATAAAAAAACTCATCTTCGCTTATAGATGAGGGGTTTACACAGAAAATTTAATAGATTAAGATTTCTACTCATAAAATTAATATCATGATCAATTATTTCAATAAATTGTTTAAGAGATTCGGAGTTGCAAGCAAGTCTTTATTTAAAGAATACCACATTGTGAGGTCACTGAATATAGATGCAGGGGTAGCAAAAAATATATTGGGTTATTTCCTCTTTTTCGATTACAAAAAGAGGTCCATGACCTAATATAAGAAAATAAAATGCTGAAAATAAAGGGGCACATAAGTTTCACTGATGGAAATCGAACTCGAGACCTCTTAGTACTCAAGTCAAGGGAGGTGCCACTACACCACGCCCTTGTTCCCATTGGGTTATTTCCTCTAACATCCCCAGAATTGTAACTTCTTTTCCACATCCATCCCTAAAGTATAAATTTACAAATTTTAGACCCTAAGTTTAGCCCAATTTGACGCTTAAGCCCTTCCATTAAGTTCCATCCAAAATTTTTAGTTGGCTATTTTTTTAATAATTATGAAACATCAATTTTCCCTAATTTTCTTATTACAATAAAAATTAAAATAAAAAATAATTAATAGGGGTAAAAATATTTTTTAATAATATTTTTTTACTAATTATATTGTGTTCATGTTTTCTTTTCCTTTTAATATCTTTTCCATATAATAAAGAAGTAAGGGTAAGATTGACTTTTCATATTTATTAAAAAGTTAATTAACAGATTTTTTTATGAAACTTAACAGACGGAACTTAAGTTCAGGGACTACTTAGATTTTGATGTTGAAAAAGTTAAATAACCCAAATATCTTTTATGAAAAGCTCAGAACTTTTTATCAATTTTTTGTTGATAACTTAGGTGAAACATAGTAGAAATCCCCAAATAATTCTACTTCTTATTAAAAGATTACTGAATTTTCAACTCGTGTAATACTGAACTTAGATGCAAATGAAAGGATAAACTTCCATAAATTAAGATCCAATTTAGTAGATAACTAAGGATGTGATCATTTGGTTCACACCTTTTACTCACCAAAAAAAGTGGAGCACAAATCAATTAATACAATAAATCAAAGTTTGAACTGAAAAAAAAAAGAGCTTCCACTTGCTAAAAAAATTAATTGGCTTTCACAAAGAAAAAGCACAAACATAGTGAAAATTAGATTGACATATCTAGTGAGAATTTCCATAAAAAAGATTAATACTCTTTAAAAATCGAGTGTTGCATTCCCTTTACTGGCTTTATCTGACAGGAAAGAAGTCAGAAAAATATACATTGTGTTCACGATCATTTATATCATTAAAAGTTTAATGGAAGTACCTTCACGGACCGTCTGCAGCCGAGGCAACCCAGCGGGGATTGGCAAACTCCGGTGATCGTCCTCGGCAGCAGCGGAAGAGTACGGCCCATTCACAGTGGGCCGCCTCCTCTCAACCTCCTCCTCGTCCTCCTCCTCCCCGTCCTCGTCCGTGGCCATCATCACGTCCGGCAGCGATGCGGATCCTCCCCCGCGGCGGTAATACCCAGGCCCGCTGCGCCGGTGCCCTCCTTGCCGACCCCGACGAGGTGGAGGGGCCGCCCCCGGCTTCAACGACGGCGGCTGTTCCCCCTCCATCTCGGCGGCGGCGCTATCATCGCCGTCCCCGACTGTGGCCGCGCCGCCGCGATCGCGCTCCCTCTTGCGCTCAAAGGCGCGGGCAAGCTCGAGAACCTCCGTGAGGGTCCTGCGCTGCGTGAAGTAGGTGGCGGCGAGGACGACGGAGGCCCCAACGAGGGCCGCCATGCAGAGTTGGAGCACGTTGCCGTCCATGGTTGGTTGGTGGAGAGGAGGAAGAGAAGAAAGGGTTCTTTTTTCTCGGTTATAGAGACGAAAGGGTTTTGTTGTAGCCAAAGAGTAATAACATAAGACGAGGTTTATATGGGACGAGATGTAGAAATAAAAAGGTTTAGGGTTTTTATTCATCTTTTCAAAAATTTTAAAATAATTTTGAAATTTAATATTAATCAATAATATTATTTTTATTACATTTTTGTTAAATTATTATTTTACCTTTGAATACAAATAGAAATTCGGGATTTCTATTGAACAGAAGCTTGGGATTTTGGGATTGTTCTTGTTCTTTTTAGTTTTTGTTTATTTTTTCTGTGATTCATTTTTTGAGAGTAAAAGGTAATCTAATAATAAAAAAATATAACAAAAAGTTAACTTTTGATGGTTTTGGTATGGAATAAAGATATTTGAAAAGTTTAGAGAAAATAAGTGGCACAATATTAAAGTTTATATGTTGTTTCCAAAAAAGGTAATAGTTTAAAAAAGGTAAATAAAGAAAACTTTTTTTTTTACTCTGAACTTCTGTTGCTTTTTCACATTAACTTTTCCTATCTGGATTATTCAAAAATTATTACTTTATCCCAGTAATATTAATTTTCCATTACTTTTATGTTTTATTTATCCAGAATAATGATAAAGTTTATATTTTTTGTTAATTTATTTTGTCCTCAAATCTGTCTTTTTAGATTTTTCGTTTTTAAAATATTGAAATTAGATAAATAAAATAAAATTAAAATTAAGAAAAAGTGGCCGCAGATAAAAAAACTTGTAATAGTAAACAAGTATTTTTTTTATATTTTCAGGATGAGGGTGAAAACAATTTATATAGTTTTAAGAAAGAAAGTAGAAATAACTGAAATATTTGAAGGAAGATTTTCTTTTCTCTTCTCTAACTTGTTTTTGGCATTCGGATGAGAGGGAAATAAAAATAATAAACTATTATTATCTGTATCTTATCAATTTAAAAATGTATATTTCTATAAAATAAAATAAATGATAATATTGATAAATATGTTTTTAATTGTTTTCCTAAAAAAAATCATAGTGTTATTAGCATTGTATTAATTTAATGTGAACCAAAATCTAAAGCCTTAAACACTTCTGAAATGATTGATTTTCTTATATCCTATGATCAACAAAAAGTTAGGTGAACGAAATAAATGCTTTTTTGTTGACACACCAACATTTGATAGTATTGTTATGCTATGTCAAGAGTTGCACTTTTAATTGTAACAAATAAATTTTCAATATTAAGTTAAAAAAAATAAAATTCGAGACTTTAATTAAGTGATACAAGCTGTTTACCATCTAAATCACTCCCTAGATGGAAAGCATATCTCTTTGAACCTTTGGTGCATCCTTGTCAATGTGTAAATTTAGGGATTGTGCCTTGACCAAGTTTCCATATGCAAGATAAGAGTTTCAATAGGAAAAAAAGTAAGAAGAGTTACATATTAATCAGCATCTTATGTTATCTTTTCTGAATATTATGATTCAATGTGACTGTGAGGGATCATTAGGAGGAGGGAGGAGGAATGTGATGCTGATGGTACTTTTGTCTGACTCAGATAAAGGAGGAGTATATATGCTGATTCTTGAGGAATATTTGATACTTTGATACCACGAGTATGATGTGCACTATTTACAAACAAGTGGGTGCTCTATGGATATTCATCTTATATACGAGAACTTTGAAAGTTTCGTTCAATTTAAAAAATAGAACGAAAATATAAAAATAAATTATTATGTCATAAAAAATGAATCCAGAATTTCATAGAGTTCGAATATTCTGTTCGATTCTCAATAGTAGTGGAGTATACAGCAAATTCCATTGGCTTCAAATATTTGAATTCAAGATATACTGAATGGCGATGAACTCAATTTTTATTTTTTTGATTGTCACTATAAATTTTAAAACTTCATTTAACATCATCTTTGGGATGCAAAAGTTTAATTTTAAATATGAAATTGTATATCAAAACATAATTTCATCACATGAAATTGTGGAATTTGATTAGATTCTAGGTGCGATGAACAATCATGTAAAAAACAATTCAGATCGATATTCTAAGACCGGAATTTTAGCTCGAGTTCATAAACTCTTGCATCATATAGCTTGAGATTTAATTTATCTGCACAATTGAATCTAACTAGTTGGTACACCAAGACATGTGTGGTTACTTGGAGATTGGAAAAATCCAACTATCAAATGAGGCCCTAGGATTACGAAAGCAGACATCTTTATCCACGTTAGGGATAAATGAGGAATAACATATGCGAACCCATCAGTTGGAATAGCAAACAAACGTGAACTAATTTCATATTTAGTTTACGTTTCTTATGACATTGTTTGTATTGGGAAAAAAAAAATATACCAGTTAACATCTTGAATCCTAGTTGTTAACATATATATATTATAGCACAAACCCTCACTAATTTAACATTGGGTCATTCTCATGATGTGAGGATTAGGACATTTTGCTTTCCCACTCTAATTAAGTCATAGTGAAGTTTCCAATTGGAACAAATTGACAAAGTGCCGATAACATTGTTTCTTTTTTATTATAGGTTTGGTAGAAAATTCAAAGCTGATTTATTTTTATCTTTTTTTGGAAGGGGGTGATGATGTATTAAGATCGTTCTGCATTTTATGATATTAAAAGAAACAAAGCTTCGTGAAGATCAGGTTCAAGTACTGTCCCCACGTCTAACACGCTTTGGTTCTCATTGAAATTTGTGGAGATCACTAATTATTTATGAAAGTTTAATTTGCTCCCGGAACTTTTGGGCAGTGATATATCCGTACACGTCCCAAACAAAGATCTAATTTGTGTTAGGACATTTTTATTAAACAAAGATCTAATTTGTGTTTTGAGCAATTTTATTATGGATTTTGTTTTGACGTTTTTCTAGTACCCTTTCACATTTAAGAAGTGATTTACTATATTATTTTTCAATATTACTTAATAATCTAGATTATCTTACTTAATAATCTATATTTCCTAATAAAAAATTTGTTTAATTATCAATAATATGTAATATCTTATTTATTATATATAAATAACCCATTTGATATTTTAAATTATCATATTTACTTATAAAAAGAATTACTAAATAATATACATTATTTTACTAAAACATCTTTTATAAATTTTATTATTTAAAAAATTATATTATGAAATTCAAAATTATAAATTTAAGTAATAGATTGACAAATTAATTTATTAAATAATCAAATTCTTCGAATAAAACAATACTTATTATCTTTAAAAATGTTATTATATCTCATAATTAATAGTATATTTTTATTCATAATATGATAATAATATAATATTATATAAATAATAAATAATATTTATTATTATTGTAATATTTTATTTATGAAAAATTTACAATGACAAATATAAATAAGAATATCATTTAAAAATTCACATTAATAAATAAATAAAAATTTGATAAACCGGATAATTTTAAATTTAGATTGGATTTGATCCCGACCCTCTATTCATCACTGCTATCCATTTTATGAACCTTTGATTCCATTTAACTTGACGCAACTATCAAACGAATTAAAACTTTTTTCCATTATTTCAAAACTAAAATTTTAAGTATTTTTTATCATTTCAATGAGTTCAAAGGATACTAAATATTTATTTTAATCAATTTAATTTAATATTAAAAGCATAAATAAAATCGAAACGATCGGATCCCACAGTTAATATTGATTTAAATTTGGATCATGAACATCGTAACTTAAAATAACCTTATCTGCAGGGAATTATTTTTTTAAAATTCTTTAATTTATCTAAAAAAAGGGTAAATAGATCACAATATCAAGTTAAGAGCTAAAAAAAATAAAATCATTCGACAAAAAGATCAATAAAATTGGGGCCTGTTTCTAGTACTCATTCTGCACCTCAATTAGAGGAAGTATTTGCTATAATGAAGAGAGAAGTAATTGACACTGTTGAATAGTAACTACATACCTAAATTATTTTAATATAACACATTTTACTGTGGCTAAATTAAACGAATAAAATTCATCACGATCTCATAATTTAGAACTTCTCAAAAAAAATTGTTCTAAATATTTAGAATTAGTAAAATTATTTTAATATAACAAGTTTTACTGTGGGTAAATTAAAAGAATAAAATTCTTATCTTCAAAATTGAAAAAAGAATTACGATATCATAATTTAGAACTTGTGATTTTTTTATTATTCTAAATATTTAGCGTCCGACCAGCCTTATTCCCTTAACTACTATGTTTTAAGGGATGGTTCGACCAAAACCCTTCCACAGCTATCATAGCTCAGATAAGGATCGATGGTAATGGGAAGGTAAAATGACAACTGAAGAAAAAAAAATTAATTAAGATGACTTCATTGTTAAACCTCTTGTTTTTTTTTTTTTTTTTGAATGCACCGTCGCGTATCTTTTTCCGTGTACCAGAACATTTGCACGTACACAGCACGGGCGTAACATAATGCATATGCCATCAGCAGCACACCAAGAAGATGCCAAGCGACATGAACAGATAAATAAGGGCACTAAATACCAATACAACATCAGCAACGACACAGACGCACGAACGGTGTCACAGGAAGTATACATGCACACAGACACAGCAAAATTTGTGACACCATGCATGCATGCCCGTCCGGTCCACAAGCTCAGAAACAACTGATGCTAAAAGAACCCTAAAACAAACAAGCAAACAAGGGGAAGAGAGAGAGAAAAGTAACTAACAACAACGACGACGACGAAACTACATCACAGTCCATGCACATCCATGATGTGCATACATACAGGTACAGTGTACGTGCATATTTAGTCAGTGCTCCTGGTCTTGTACTTGGACTCGTCGATCTTGATGCCTTCCTTGGCGGCGCGCTCTCCGCCGGATTCCTCCATGGTGCTGAGGCCTCCCTTGCGCCCCATCTCCTGGTACCCTTCCGTGCCCATCTGCTCCCTTCTCGCCTCCCCTCCCTTGTGCCCCAGCTCCTGATACCCCTCCGTTCCCAGCTGCTCCCTCCTCGTCTGCCCGCCGCGGCTACGCCCTGCAAACCATGCATACATATATCTTATTATATATACATGCATATATGTAAGATGTATATATATTTATATATCTCATCAATTAAATTAAACCTTCAGCCAGGCGCTCCTGTGCGTCGAGGCTCTTGCCGCCGGTGCCGCCGGGGACGACGGTCTCGCCGTGCCTCGCCCTGTCGTCGAGGTCGCGCCTCTCCTGTTCCGACGACATTTCTTCCTGAGAATCCTACTTGACGCTCGTTAGGTCTGAGGTCTACGCTCTTAGGAGTTCACAAGTCTACTCGAGCATCCACAATTTGCGGATTAACGAGGGCGTTGGCGGTCTACTTATAGGGAAACAGAGGAGGTGGAGCGTTGGACGGTGGGAAGCGGTGAAGTGGGGGCACGTAGCAGTTCACTTGGAGCGAAACCAGAGCATGAGAGCTGTGGTCCTGACACGTCCAGGGAGCAGGGAGCGTAAACTGCAGAAGGAGACACGTCTACATGTGTTTAAGCCGAGAGACCCATGTTTTTTTTTCGTAGACAACGAATTTTTAAGGCTAAAAATTCTGAATAATATGTTTTTTTATATCTTTTGTACAATAAATCAGAAAATATATATTATGAAACTGATAAGTCATTTATATTCCGCTAGTTAAAAAAAGGTGAAAAAAGTGAGATCCCATACGACACAGGAGTTAGGATTCAATATCTCGATTGTCTTTTTTCTTTAAAACTAGCACAGGCTCACTCTGGTTGATGAACTTAGCGACGATACATGTAAGTAAGAACAAAACAATAATCATGAAAAAAATTTACTATAATTTGTAATGCTCCAAAAACATCAGAAACGTTACTGTCCTTTTTTTGACTTTATGTTTAATCTGATCAACATATATCGAACATTTAATATAAAAATAATAACTTTTAAAATATTTTTTTATTAAAATGGTTAACCAAAATAAAAATATTCTAAAACATTATTTCAGAATAAAAAGATATAACTAACATAGTTTTAATAACTTAAATAATATTTAAAATAATTTGAAATTAAAATCTTATTATGTGCATCACGGACATATACATCATGAGTATCATGACCTATCAGTTTTTGCTCATCACTCGTAAAATAAAAAGATAAAGAAGATAATCTTTCTAAAAATGATGAAATCTCATATGTAAGAATAATAATCATTAATATTATATGTATATAATATATATAAAGAGATAAATAATATATTATTATAGTTAGTAGTGTTACTTTTTCCACTTATTCGTTGACTTTAAATGGTACGACACAAATTAATTTCGGGATTCAATATGTTCACTACTATTAATTATTTTATTTTATTTTATATTATTATCCTTTTAATATCATCTGTCGCCAAAATATCAGTTATACTATGACAATCATGATGTGTAGTTTTCAACATATTCTAGCTCAATTTTAACTTTGATCCTCTTTAATTTTTTTAATTTTCTTGTTCTAAGTTTGTCAAACTTTACAATCAGTAGATGCGTCTTACCAAGCACAATGAAGATCCAAATTATCCTAGTGCAAGAATGACTAGTAGGTCATGAAGTGTACAACAAGAGGGATAAATCCCTAAATAAGAGGGAACAAATTCCTAATATAAAGATATGAAATCCTAAACAAGAAAAAATAAATTTCTAAACAACCACTAGGTCTTCTTCTTCATACGATAAATTCAATCACAAAATATTGATCATTTTTAACTCCTATTATGAGTTGAGAAATATGCTCACTTCTAAGTTATCTTTCGTAGATTCTAAGGCATCACAATAATTTAAAAAATCAATCATTAGAATTTTACAAGTATAACTAATATAAGTTCAACAATATAAATGGAAAACTAAAACATATCCAAACAAGTCTCCTATTATGTGCATCATGAATATATGCATCATTAATATTATCACCTATCAATTGTGTTCATTGCTTATAGGATCAAAAATAGGGAGACAACCCTCCATGAGCGATGAAGTCCAATATGTATCAATATATATATATATATATATATATATATATGAAT
>LTAE01003824.1:22817-35335 GCA_001647135.1 Pontederia paniculata | reverse complement strand
GAAGAAGGAAATAGTGATCTCCGGAGATCTCGGTGCGAGAAGACCGGAGTGGGGACATAGGCCAGGAGTTCGGCCGAACCTCGTCAACAAACCTTGCGTTTGTGTCTTGTTTGTTTTCTCTATACTCTCTTCTCTCTGTGCAAGCTTCCGCTGATATAACTCATCTAGATTAAGTAAAAGAGAGTAAGATTTTTATACACCAATTCACCCCCCCCCCTCTTGGTGCCATCTAGATCCTACAGATGAGAGTGCGCCAAGAGAGCTAGGATGATATGATTTTGGAGATTCGAGCTCAACAAAATAGCATGGATGAGATGATAGGACAGATGTACAACTACTATACCAGTGAGAGTCATTATGGAGGCTTCTTCTCTCCTCAGCCGCCACCACCACCACCACCCATGGAATAGTCTCATCATATTTTCCCCTTTCTTTTAGTTCATGCTGTTGCATTTTGTTTTGTGTTTTGCATTGTTATCTCATCTCTCTTGGCAAGGGCATAAACACCGAGGACAATGTTAATTCTAAGCTTGGGGGAGTCTGCATTCCATGCATTTTCTGTTTAGTTCTGTGTTGCATTTAGTTCATTCTATTTCAGTTATATGCATCATTATTTCATTTCGTTACAGTTGTACACATGAGTGGAGTATGAAAATTTTGAAACATCCAAAATTATTGTGTTCATCTATTAACTTTGCTTAACTTCTAACTCTACTTAAGTATATATTCTAGATCTGACTTGTATGATCTGTGAAATTCGAGTGCCTTACTTTCAAATATAAATCACAACCATGTATTGGAGTTTTGAATTATCTGGAATAGAGTTATGACTTCCTAGACTACAAGTTATTTTCAACTTTATTTGAGTCTATATTTTTACATCCTTTTTATTGAATGTTTAAGTATCTGTTGAACTTATCGAAAAAAAAGTTGCAAGGAAAAGTGTGAAAAAAATGATAATATGTGCAAAATTTTTGGAAAAAGTAAAAGCATAAAAGGGGTTGATGTAATACTTGTGTGTTATCCAAAACTTGGGTGAGTCCTAACAAGTAAGCTCGAGAGGTGCCTTAATACCTGTTGTCCTAAGGCCGTATGATCTGGAAGTAATCAGTGGAAAACACGTTACATGGACCACCTTGTGCAAATTGGAGAAGCGCCTAAGTGTTAACTCAACTGCCTATTTGGACCTTCCATTTAATACTTGAGAATGTTCAGGCAGGTAAACCTGTAGGGGACTCTTAAATCCTGGTGACCTAAGGCCATCTGGTCTGTGATCCATCATTCGACAGCCTGCTATATGGACTTTCTTGTGTAACCCTGCTTGGAAGCTTGAACTAAAAAAATTGTCAAATTACATATATTGTTATTGTTTAATAGTATAGCTCAAGGATACTTTTGCCTTCAACATTAATTTTGTAAATTGTTAGATTTTGCCTATAAGCTATGATGAACTATGTTTAAACTGTTTATGTGCCAAAAACTCTGTAAAATAGGAAGACGGATGAAGGTGCATTGCTAGTGAGGAGCAAGAGACTCAGGGTGCAAGGAAATTATTGGTATGCATGGTCAATGTTATAATGGAATAGTCTTGAGCATTCACTCTGAAATATTGATTGAGGACAAGCAAGACTTCAAGCTTGGGGGAATTTGATGAGTCCTAATTTAGTCATGTTTTTCACTGCATATTCATTAGGGTTTTCATGTATTTTCTAGTCATATGCACCATTTTACTCTTGATTTCACTTTTTTTTTACTTTTTTTAGAGTCAGGGTCTACATAATTGATATTTTTATTTGTCCAAGACAATTGAGAGCATAACGGAGAAAGACCATCAAAATATGGGCCCAAAATGGGGTAAAACGACAAAGAATTCAGAAAAGCAGTGTCGATCACGATCGTGACAGGATTGTCACAAGTCGTGACATCAAGAAGAAGGACATCAAAGCTTCGGTCATGGCCGTGACAGTTTTGTCACAGGCCATGACATCAAGAGGACAATTTTATAACTTCGGATTTTTCCCAACTATTCTACTCGCGGCTTCGAAGGCCTGCTCTTTTGAATTTGAGCATTGTTCTCCTCTCTGAACCGAGATATCTTTGTTGCCCTTTTCTCCTCCTTACTTATCCCATATAAGAAGCTCGCTCTTTACTCGATCATTCAAATATTACGGCTGTGACACCCTAAGCAAAATACAATCATTCGGTCATGACCGTGATGGACAATTCACGGGCCATGACGTATTACATGAAGAAATTAACATTCGATCACGACTGTGATGTATGAGCCATGGATTGTGACATCACCAACACAGAATCATTGATCGGTCACGACCGTGACAATTTTGTTACAAGGCATGACATGAGCCACGCCAATTATCATCGTTCTGTCATGACCGTGACAATTATGACATGGGTCGTGACATTTTCCATATTTGTTAATTTTTGAGATTTCAAACTTGTTTTAGGTTTTTTTTTATGCTTCTGATCGCATCTCAATTTATATTTTCTCTTGGACGAATTCTAACAAGTCAAGGACTCTTCTCACCTATAAATAACCCTTAAAACCTTCATTTAGGGGATGCTTCAAGCTTGAGAGAGCCTACACGAAGGAGAACAAAGTGCTGCTGGAATCTAAGGACGATGGTTGTGAAGGTGTTCAATTTCTAAATTCTAATTTTTCTAAAAATTTTCTAATTTATCTTCTTCTCCTATACTTCCAATGAACTCCCATTTATTTAATTAGGTTTTTATTTTGGAGATGTTTCATTGTAAAATGGGAAAACTGGATGAACCCTAATCTTTTCATATTAATTTTAGTTTAGTCAATTTTTTATGCGTATGCATGTGATTCTTAATGCCTTTAATGAATTCTTTGATATCATGATCTGTTAACATCTCGGATAAGAATAATTTGTTCATGATTTTCCCTGAATTTTATGAATTGATCTTCAAATTTTATTCATGACATGTCATACCACACATAGATAGCATCCTGTAGAGGAATATCATAGTGTGAGATCTTTGAGATTAGCATCCTAGAGAGGAATAGTCCATAGTCCATCGTATTTCATCTCCAATTACCTAATAGGTTAGATTGTCATACTGGATAGGAGCAGCTGATCCTTTAGGCTTGGGATAGTTGGCTCATCTTGGATAGGAAAGAAACCCTAATTCTCTTAAGAGTTGATCGACTGCATTTGATTACTTAAAAAATTGATTTTCCTCTAATTATTCATCTTGGTCCGATGCTTGATGTCATCCTATTTTTTGACGCTTTATTGCCCATATCTTAACCATATCTTTTTATGTTTGTTTTTGTTTGTTAAAACTATTTTATCTCAACCTAATGTATCCCTCTTATTAGTTTATGAGATTAGACTAGGTTAGAATTCAATCCTCGCGGGAACGATAACTCAACTCATCATATTTATTATTTGATAATGACTAGTGCACTTGCTAGCAACTTTTTAGGCCATATTAGCATCACATCAAGAGTTTTTGTAATCCTATTTTCGGGACAAAAATTATCTCATCAACAACATATGTGCTGACCACTTCATCCGCAACTACTAGCAACATACAAGGAGATCATCTTGGAGTTACTCACCTCCCTCATCGTTGACTAGCGCCATCTAGGGCAGGCTATCAGGTTCTGACTCGACAATAGCAGATGTCCTTTCGTTGGAGGAATTAAATGAAGCCTATCAATTTGCTAATGAAGGTGATGAGAGAATGCCAGTTGACTTTTCCGACTGGGACTATTGGAAGACCATTCACTGGTGAAGAACACTTGAACTACCAGCAAGCGAAGAGTATAAGTATCCAGAACCCTATTTTTTGATATGTTCATCGTATATTGTCATGCTCTTTGTTTGCTAGGGGTGATAATGAGGAGGTGGTTAACTTGACAAAGCTATTTTCCCCGATTCTATTGTGTGGGGAAACAAGATAAATGTGGGGGCTTTCCTAGCGCGTCATTTGATGAGGCTTGTAGAAAAGTATAGCGGTAAAATTAGTGTAGGGGGACTTATAACCGATGCGTGCCAAATCAGTCATGTTTTTCTTTGATTTTCATCATCACATGCATCACTTTATCTATCATTTGATATCATTTTAGTTTTAAGAGTCAGAGTCTGCATAATGTCGTGTATATTGATGTCCAAGACAGTTGGCAACATGAAGAGGAAGACCGCAAAAAATTGGAGTGAAATCAGAGTCAAAATAATTAAAAATTGGAAAGTCACAACCGTGATCAGGAGATCATGCCCGTGAGTGCAGGTAGTGCTTTCAAAAGAAATTTCTTGAACTGTGAATGCATGATCACGGTCATGAATGAATCGACGATGAAGATGCATACATTCAGTTGCGATCGTGACATTTGAGTCGTGGGCCGTGAAGAATCTGGAGATACATCACAACCTTATAGTCATAACAGTGAAAACTAGATAGTGAAAACCTTATACATCACAATCTGGACAGTTAAAACCTTATAGTCATAGGCCGTGAAGAATATGGAGATACATCACAACCTTATAGCTAGGATAAATTGGATTTTCATATTTGAAGCATTTTAACCTTATATTTTGAAGATTTTGTTATGGGATTGAGTAATATCTTCTGGAAATCAGAGTTTTACAAGTGAGGACTCTCCATATCTGATTAAATAAATTGAAAACCTATGAATAAACCCTCAAGGATCCATCCTGAGGGGATGCAACAAGCCTTATGCAACAAGTCTGAAACTTCAAACTTCAAGCCTGAAGAGAGCCTCATGTTGGAGAAGAAGAGAATAATTTGCGCATATTTCGAAGGATAAGATCAATCTAGGTGTTTTTACTCATTAGTTATTCTTCTTTCTCTTTAATTCAAAGGATGAACTCCCTTGTAATTTCTTAGCATTTTTTCTTGAGTAGATTCTATTATAAGGGAAACTTGTTGAACCTTTGAATTAATTGATTTTAGTTCTTCAAATCTTCTATGCACATGAATGATATGTTTAATATTTTTCAATTGATTGATCGAGATCTTTTATTTAACTAGTATCCTCGAGAGGAATAGTTGATTTTTTATTCTCGTTAGTCTTTGAAATTGATCTCTGACTTTGAACTGAACCATTGCATGTCATACCCGAGTAGTATCCTAGATAGGAATATTAAATCTGTGGTGTATTAGATTGACATCCTCGAGAGAAACGATCCATAGTCTAGGAGATACATATTAATGCATCTTAATTCCTAGGAGATAAGATTGGCATCCTAGAGAGGAACACTCGAGTCAATCTAGAATAAAAATAGTTGATTCATCCTATAGGGGAAATCATACTTTAGTAGTTCCTACTCCACTTAGGGTTTGATTGGAACTCAAATATGATTAATCTTAGGTTAAAACTTTCTTTTTCTTTCATCTTATCTCCTAATCCCGAGGCTATTGTCATCAAAACTTTTCTTTTCTTTTTCTTTATTTCTTTTTCAAAATTATTTTTCATCAACAATTTATTTTTTCTTATTAGTTCGTGGGATAAGATAGATAGGTAATATAGTCAATCCTTGTGGAAACAATACTCTAGTCATCATTTCTATTACTTGATACAACTAATACACTTGCTAGTAATTTTATTTGCCATATTAAAGCACATCAATAACCCCGATTGCAAACTTTTGTCACCTGAACATAGAAGATCATAGGAGCAAGAGTCTGCCCCATGAGTTTCTAGACCTCAACATCGTGATGCAGATGAGGCTGGTCGATAGAGTGGATGACGTCTGGGCATTCATATTCAAGAACAGGTCGGAGTCCCTCCGAGTGTTTGAGATCGATCTCTTCACTGTATCCAATCATGCCAACTAGATCCTGCTGCTAGCACCATTCTGCCACGCCTTCTTGAGAGCGAAAACAAAGAGATAAAATATGAGTCTGAGTTAGACCATCTGCCTATAGACATGACCATCGACCCTCCATATGGCACCTCTAGTCAGCAGCCGACACCATATTCCATTGATTTTTCCTCTTTTCAGGCAAGTCTGACAGCCATCCAGGCCCAGCAACAATAGCACTAGGACAATCTTCAAGCATTCCACCAACAACAATACAACCTCATGCGATAGGAGCATCAACAATAGTATGAGGACATTCGCACGCGCTACATCAGCTAGGGACACAACGACACACTCCTTCCTCCACCATATCACCTTGACCAGTAGATCATCTGGTTGTAGTTTTTCTTTTCCCTTTGCATCAGTTGCATATTTGCTTTCCTCATAACCATGTACTCTTGTTTATTTTGTTTGTTCAGCTTCTCCCATTTGTCTTTCATTGAGGCCAATGAAAAGTTCAAGAGTGGGGGGAGTTTAGTCATGTAAGTCTAAGTACACTACCATTATCATGTTTACTTACGTATACTTTTTTTCATAAAAATATGATGAGCAATGTGCGAGAGATAATATATATGAAAAGTCCCAGTTCTAGGCTTTCAAGGTTTGAATATCGTGGAGCTAGGGGCAACCAAAACAGTCCGGCAAGAATCAACAAGCTTTAAAAATATCTCCTAAACACACACTTCAACTTCAAGTATACAACCTCAGTAGTAGTAATTTAGGGTCGAATCTAGAGGGAAATTTGAGTTTCACAATCCAAATACTCTATTCTACCACAAGCTGAAATCAAAAGAGGAAGAAATCTCATGCAGAAATTTAAATGAAATGGAACTTAAATCTGAAAAGAAAAGTAAAACAAAATATTTTTAATGTTTTTAATATTTAAATGCAACAGGATCAGAACAAATACGAAGGAAGATTAATCACCTAAATATGAGAAATATCAGGGACATGGGAGTCATTTTCAAACTCTAATTACTAATGAACACATGAAGCACAAACAATGGTGACCTAAGATATTAAAATGACAAGCCCATCTACCCTCGTAGTCAAGGCTTGTAACTCAACTCCCTAGAAGTTGTTCACATGCAACCCTCGACACATTAGACAACTTCTCTTCGATCAACTCAAGGTATACGTTGGAACCTCTCGGCCACACATGGATCCCTCAAATAAAGAGGTTCTACCTCTCGGTCTCAACCCCTTGAAGATGGAATTCGGATCACACCTCTTAAAGCTCTACTCCCCTCTCGGATCCTTGTATTGCCCTTGCAACATATCCTTCCCCCTCAGGATAGGGTTGTAACAAAGATGCAAAGAACAATCCAACTAAAAGATAATATGAAAATAACTACACACTATTTCTTCTAAATGGAAGGGAATCTCCCTTCGGCTCTTACCCTCCACCGAGAATAGGAAAACAAGCAACTCACAATATAAAAAAAAACAGCACATGTAAACAACACATTATACAAGAGAAGATTGGAAAGTCAAATGAAAATATTAAATCATTAAAAGAGTAGTTCGAAACAACAAGTTAGAGTTCTCGAATCATCCCATGTCCATGCTCAAATGTTTATCCTATCACAACCATTACAAACATCATGCACAAATTTACACAGGAATCCATCACAAGAAATTAGCAAAACTCACGATTACAAGTACATAGAAATACTCCCCCACAAATCTCCCATTCTTCCTCGCTAAAGTCTGGCATTAATCCACACAGAACCTCGCCTTCAGATCTCTCCTTTAGCTCTGGTTCTTTTTCTTCTTCTTCAAGCTCCAATGGTGGCCCCTTCTTCCTCTTAGATCCGGAACCCCTCTCACGGTCCACCTCCCTCCTCTTTTATACCATAGTGGTCCCCCTTTGTATGATTGCCACCTATCCTCTAATATTCTCCTGCAAGAAACGCCCAGAGATGACAGAAGAATCTTCTAAAAGCAGATTGTTAAGTTTTGTCTGTTGTGAAGTTTGTCTGATAGCGCATTATGGTGTGAATATTCTCTATGGAGGGACGTTCAAGGTGTGACCAGATGTGTACAAGCTGCCAAAGGCTTCAATAGTCATTAGGGTGTGAAACTTCCCCACCTGGTACCTATATCCAGGTCAAGAGTAAGACCACATATTTAATTTCAAAATGAGTTTAGGGTGGAAAAATATAAGCTCATAGCCAGGAAATTTGAAAGGATTCAAAATTCATGAGAATGCATAATAATGTGTGAAATAAAGGCTCTAGATTCATAGCAAAAATGCGACTTTTCATATAGAATTTGGGACTAAATTTCCTATCATCATAATTCCCTCAAACTTAAGCTTTTGCTTGTCCTCAACAAGAAAAAAACAGAGAAAGGGTTAGTAACCCTGTTCAAAAGAAAAAAAGGTTACTAACCCTTTTTCTTTTTTTTCTTGTTGAACAGGGTTATTAACCTTTTTTTCTCTTATTTTTTCTTTTGAACAGGCTTACTAACCCTCTTTTACCTTTTTTTCTTAACAAGGTTACTAACCCCTTTTTTTATTATTTTTGGGAAGAATATATATGAGTACTACCTCTCAACCAGTGATAATGGCAAGGATCGAAATAGCCTTAAGGATAGCATGACAAGGGTATCATCATAGCTGCTATGAGTTTTGGTTCCACTTGGGAGGCAATCATGTTTCTTGGTTCTATTCTTTTTAGGAATGACCAACGACTCTAACAACTTGAGATGAAGGAGTAATGGTTGGTACACAATCATGATGCTTTCCAATTCTAAGCTTAGTCATTAAAAATGTTTATACCAAATTCATATTTTGATCATATAGAGAAGGGAAGACATACAAAAGTGTCTACATGCTGTAGAAAGGGATATTTACAAAGATGCTGATGTGGTGTGTCTATGATTAGTCAGAATCAGATTCAGATACAAATATTCGAGCAAAGTTGTGATAGCGTATATGCAAGATAGTGATAATAATAGACAATCAGTTTTAAAAATCCTACAACAACACTACGAATGTTGCAAGTATACAATTGATCGTGTGCAGTACTTAGGGTATCAAATCCACAGGGAGGCGAAAGTAACTATTAGGAATTAATCACTCAAGACTAGTGAAAGATGAGAATAACTATCTAAAAGAAACTAGAATTCATATTAACTAACTTTTTGGGTTTTTGAATAATTCAAGAGGTAAACTATGATAACGAGAACTAAACAGATCACAACTACACAAGCACGAGATACACCATAGATGTGAAGGAACTCTAGAGTTAGTAGGCTTCGGGGATGTCGGATTGGATTATTATTTACATGCAGGGTTTGTATACTAAATCAGGTTTCGGTGAAGAGAGGAATCATGGATTCCTTCTCAAGGGATATCAATCATGATCACCCCGCAGTCACGCGGTGAAGAACAAGAAAGAATCCCAAAACCTAGTCTAGGTATGTCTAATGGTTTGCTACTGGGTTGAGGGTCTTTCGGCATACAACCCTGCATCACACGTCTGCAGAACCTGAGATGAAGGATGCCACCGGACTATGTGAGAGCGAGATGTGATTGTCAGTTCTGCAAACGCTCTAATAGGGAAAATACTAAGACGGGTCCTCGCGGTTGCAAGGTTGCCAATCACGCCCGATAGTAGTGACCCAATGCACTCAACAGAAATGTGAACCACGACCACTCACTTCACTGGACGCCTCCGATCAAGTATGCATTGTCCGGTGAGAGAGGGAGAGTGTAAACAAGAAAGAAAACCAAATTGATGGTCAGTCGCATCTGATCATAAGATAACAAAACTCTTCACAACATTCGACTTGAAAACAAAATGGAATGATGGGTTGATATAACGAAAACCATAAATAGTTCAAAGAGTTTCAAATCGAGATAGAAATCCAATCCTTCATCCCCTACTACTAACTCTAAATAATCCTACTTAGTTACAGATCATGTTCATCAAAATACAGGAATAAAGATTAAAAAAGCTCATGTTCTTCATCTGCACTGCTGCTCATCAATTGCGTCATCTTTGGGTTCCTCCGGCGATGGTGAAGAGATGATCCCGCGCGTGTGAGCTCCCCAAAAGTGTTTTCTAGAATGCAAGATATTTTTCTTCCTTTTGATTCGTCCTTCTTATACCCTCTGCCTTCATTCAACGCGTGGCATCTCTATTTAGCCCAGTACTGTCCTTATGATTCTTTTGTTATGTCCTTGCCAAATTTGAGCTGTAAAAAAATCTTTTCCATTTTGGCTTTTTGTCGTCAGGCGACCTCTCATGTAGGGTCGTGATGCTTCATGATGTGAGGGTGTGAAGGATTCTTTTCCCGAAGTTCGTGAAATGAAAGAATAATGCAACATCAGTTGGTATGATAATTGCTCACTAAGTCATGTTTTGCAGTGTATATTAAGCATAGTTTACATACATTTCATCAGCATAATCATGCATATTTCCTATTTTCATTTATTTTATCTTACTTAATGAGTCAGCATCTACATAATGTGTATTTTCTATTTGTCCAGGGGATGTTGGATGCATGGCGGAGGAAGGATCAAAGAAAATGGAGAAAAATAAGTTCGTCAGGGGCCGTGACGTCTCCGTCACGGGACTTGACATCACCTGCTGGAAGGGGTTCACATTCGGTCACCGCCGTGATGTTTTGTCATGAGCCGTGACAACATATACAAAGAACATCTAGCTTCGGTCACAGCCATGAAAACTCAGTCATGGGCCGTGACATTACTTGATGAAGAATGTCCCTTCAGACACGGTCGTGATTCCCATATCACGGGCCGTGACGTCTTGAGATTTTGGTTCGGTCACGGCCATATCGCGGGCGACGCGCTGAGCTTGCTTATCATGGCCGTGATTCCCAGATCTCAGGCCGTGAAGTATATTAGCCATGTCACAACTCTTCGGTCACGACCGTGATTACCACATCACAGGCCGTGACATATGTGCGGCAAATACCACTGTTCCGTCACGGCCGTGACTTCTCTGTCACGGGCCGTGACACAACCCCCCGAGTATGGAGTCCTTCAGTCACGACCGTGACATTCTGTCATGGGTCGTGACACTTTGCGGGATTTTGTATATAATGTAATTTTTGTTGTATTTTTTGACGGTTCTGATTTCCTGTCAACCCTAGTATAATCCTGGACGGTTTTGATTTCTATCACCCCAAGGCCTCTCCATCCCTATACATAACACCCAAAACCCTATAGAAAGGATGCTTGGAGCCTGGGATATCTTAAAGAAGGAGAAGACGAAGTGCTGCAGGATTGACGATTGTCAATAAATCCAAGGTATAACTATTCTGTATTATTTTATTTGTAATTAATCCTGTATCATCTTCTCCCATCTATACAAAGGATGAACTCCCATGTTTTACAGTCATTTTCATTTGTAGAATTCTTCTTGTAAACAGGGAAACTGAGAACCCTAGACTTTGTAAATATCAATTTGAGTTATTTTTCAATCTCCCGTGCATGCTTTGTTGGATTCCTCTGAAATGTTTTTTCTCAATTAATGATTTATGAGTGAGTTATCATCTTGGATAAGAATAACTTATTTTCACGTCATTGGATCTTAAAAGTTTATTTATTCTTTATACATTCATGCCACATCAAGTGTCATCCTAGATAGGAGCGTTGGATGTGAGATCTATGGATTTAGCATCTGGATAGGAACAATCCTCATTCTAGATTTTGCAAATTAATGAATTTCAAAACCCTAATAGGAGACTTGGCATCCTGGATAAGACCAATTATCTTTATTAGATTTGATTTAGCAGATGCTTCCTGGATAGGACATCTAAATTTCAGTAAAACCTAATTCTCTTGAGAAAGACTCAAAACTAAATTTGATCTATTAAAACTCAGACTTCTCTTATTTTATTCATCCAAGTCCAGTGCCAAAGTCATCATAATTCTGACAGTTCATTGTTAGATCTTTACCATTGTTTACCCGTTATTTTCATAATCAATAAATTCTTCAAACCCAATGTGCCCCTCTCATTAAAATATTGTGTTAGATATTGATAGAATAAATTCCTCGTGGGATTGACACTCTATTCACCTTCTTTATTACTTGATATGACTAGTGCACATGCTAGCGATTTTATCTGCATAATTACCATGCATCAAGTTTTTGGCACTGTTTCCATGGAATTTTATTCCTATCTTTTCTGATCACTATAGGTTAATTGAGAGTTTTTTTCTTTATTTCTGCAAAACTACATAAACCCTTGTGATATTTTTCAGGATAATCTCAAGCACAAGGAGGCACACATTTTGGACAGTAATATAAAAGCAACCAGATCCCGAGTCACAAATTTGGGAGTGGGGTTACATTTTGATCTAGAAATCGAGAGGACAATTATTTTGCTAAGAAGAGAAACAAAGATGGTTGACGAACAAGTTGTTGCTGCACCAAATGCTGAGATGACCATGAGGGACTACGTTTCCTCTAAATACAAAAATGGTGAACCCAGTGTGGTCCTCCCAGCGATCAATGCCAATAATTTTGAGATCAATCCTTCTATCGTGAGGATGGTCCAAGTGAACCAATTTGGAGGAGCCCTGAATGAGAATCCATACACCCACCTGGATAATTTTATCAGGATATGCAACATATTCAAGTGTAACCATGCTTCTGAAGATGCAGTAAG
>LTAE01003824.1:7464-20234 GCA_001647135.1 Pontederia paniculata | reverse complement strand
CATTACTAGTGAGGAGCAGGAGAAATAAGGTATAAGAAAAGTATTGATCTGCATGATTAATGCTATCATGGAATTGTCTTGAGCATATGCTCTAGAGTTTTGCTTGAGGACAAGCAAGAGTTCAAGCTTGGGGGAGTGATAATTGCTCACTAATTCATGTTTGCCAGTGTATATTAAGAATAGTTTACATACATTTCATCAGCATAATCATGCATATTTACTATTTTCATTTATTTTATCTTACTTAATGAGTCAACATTTACATAATGTGTATTTTCTATGTGTCCAGGGGCTATTGGATGCATGACGGAGGAAGGTTCAAAGAAAATGGAGAAAAATAAGTTCGTCATGGGCCATGACATCACTTGCTGGAAGGGGTTCGCATTCGGTCACGACCGTGATGTTTTGTCACGGGCCGTGATAGCATATACAAAGAAGATCTAGCTTCGGTCACGGCCGTGACAACTCAGTCACAGGCCGTGACATTACTTGATGAAGAATGTCCCTTTGGTCACGACCGTGATTGCAATGTCACGGGCCGTGACGTCTTGAGATTTTGGTTCGGTCACGACCATATCGCGGGCGACGCGCTGAGCCTGCTTATCACAACTGTGATTCCTAGATCACGGGCCGTGAAGTATACTAGCCATGTCACAACTCTTCGGTCACAGCCGTGATTGCCATATCAGGGGCCGTGACATATATGCGGCCAATACCACTGTTCAGTCACGACCGTGACTTCTCTGTCATGGGTCGTGACACAACCCCCCGAGTATGGAGTCCTTCGGTCACGACCGTGAACTTTGCTGGATTTTGTATATAATGTAATTTTTGTTGTATTTTTGGACGGTTCTGATATGTCACGGCCGTGACACTTTGCTGGATTTTGTATATAATGCAATTTTTGTTGTATTTTTGGACGGTTCTGATTTCCTATCAACCCTAGTCTAATCCTGGACGATTTTCATCACCCCAAGGCCTCTCCATCCCCATAAATAATACCCAAAACCCTAGACAAAGGATGCTTGGAGCCTGGGAGAACTTAAAGAAGCAGAAGACGAAGTGCTGCAGGATTGACGATCATCATGAAATCCAAGGTGTAATTATTTTGTATTATTTTATTTGTAATTATTCCTGTATCATCTTCTCCCATCTATACAAAGGATGAACTCCCATATTGGATCTTAGAAATTTATTTATTCTTTATACATTGCATGCCACATCTGGTGTCATCCTGGATAGGAGCGTTGGATGTGAGATCTGTGGATTTAGCATCCTGGATAGGAATAATCCTCAGTCTAGGTTTTACAAATTATCACATTTCAAAACCTTAGAGGAGACTTGGCATACGAGATAGGACCAGTTATTTTTATTAGATTTGATTTAGTAGATGCTTCCTGGATAGGACATCTAAATTTCAGTGAAATCTAATTCTCTCGAGAAAGACTAAAAACTAAAATTGGTCTATTAAAATTTAGACTTCTTTTATTTTATTCATCCAAGTCCAGTGCCCAAGTCATCATAATTCTGACACTTTATTGTTAGATCTTTACCATTGTTTACTCATTATTTTCATAATCAATAAATTCTTCAAACTCAATGTACCCCTCTCATTAAAATATTGTGTTATATATTGGTAGAATAAATTCCTCGTGGCATCGACACTCTATTCACCTTCTTATTACTTGATACGACTAGTGCACTTGCTAGTGATTTTATCTGCATAATTAACACACTTCATGGTTCTATGGTGTGTGCTTGCTGCAAAAGTGGGAACTTAACATGGAATGCGTCCTGAGTACATCACAACGACATGAAAAAGTGTGAATCATGACTATACAGAACCTAATATTAAGCACTTGATGCATCGCATCAAACATCTCCGGACTTGAACCTTTGCTTGTCTACAAGAAAATTAATTAAGATTATGGCAATGACATTCTCAAATGTGAATCTCAAATGTGAAGATCACAACATAAGGAACAAGCCACATCCTGCAAAATAAAATTCTTTTCTTCATGGCACACGACAACCGACTTAGACTTGACTTGATAGAAATCAGATTTGGGGAACACTGCAGCTTTGGCTAAATGCAACTTAGGATCACAACCTCATAGTCTGCATGTCACAACTACCCGTTATGCAAGAGAATCACTTTAAAACAGAGACCAAAGCAACCTTCCCCTTTTACTTTTTTGCCTTAAAGCATAACTTTTTCATACTTTTCTTCTTCCTTTGTCCCCATCCCCTTTTTTTCAAAAATGAATGCAGTGATGTGAAAGCAAAAAGACTGTCTTCCCTTAGCATATTCTCACATTTTCTTAGGGGAATACTCAATGAGGATGTTAAGGGTGTTGTGAAACAACATACTCATGACTCTTCCAAGTGGAAGGACAATGGAGTAGTTATTATTGGGGCTGAGAGGAATTGTTCTCCGTGACATTTTCCATCCCTTTCTTCAAAGAATACTTGTGCAGGTGCCTGGAGTGCTAAAAAAAGCATACTCATAACTCTTCCAAGTGTAAGGTCATCTGAGTAGTTATTCAAGAAAAGATAAGAAAACATCTCTGCAGACATTGGGGGGGGGGACACGAAGACTTTAATTTTTGGTCTTTTCATAGGGGTCGGTTACTAGCAAGGATATGGGATTCATAGGCCTAAAAAGAAGGGTTGTGATAAGTTGACAATTCGGTGCACAAAACTTTGGTCCCCAAATATAGTTAGTCAAGTCAGGCATTCATCAAGTCACAGTGCTACAATAAGGCCTATAACTACAATGTCTTGGACCTTATACTACCTTAATTCAGGAGTCGAGAAATGAACATGGCAAGCCAGACTGTAATTGCAAGTGCACAAATCAACATTCAACAGGGTTCATTTAGCAGAGTTAAAACATTGAAATTTCTCAACAAGTTTTTATCAGACAACCGGAGAGTAAGGATGTGATAACAATAATCCAAAAGTATGATATCATAATAGAGAACAAGAAACAACAAGCAAAAGATTATGAGCGAACAGACCAAAAGATATAAGTTCCAAAGCATGGTATGTATGATCATACCATGGCCACTTCGGTCGGACTTAATCCCAACACTATCCTCAGTGTTGAAGCTGAGCCGAGAGAGTTGTCGCTCATGTGGAGGATGATTGATCTCCGGAGCTGCCGTCGTCCTACTCCAGTTCCACATTCATTTCTTCCAACTTGCTCAGTAGGTCCTCTTTGAAGTCCCTATTATGGATGACAATAGTTTCGAGGAGTGCGGAATTCTTACGTTGTTCTGCAAGTAGTTTATTCTGCATGGAAATAAGGGGTCCTCCATTAGTGTTGTCAGTTGGGGATATCTTCTTGCGGTGGTTGCGGTGCTGGAGAGGCACTCAACTCGGGTGTGAGAAGGGTTATGAGCGAACAAACAAAAGATAGAAGTTCAAAAGCATAGTATGTATGATCATACCATGGCCTCTCCGACCGGACTTAACCCCAACACTGTCCTTAGTGTTGAAGCTGAGCCGAGAGAGTTATCGCTCATATGAAGGATGATTCAGCTCCGGAGCTGTCGTCATCCTGCTCTATTTCCACGTTCATTTCTTCTAGCTTGCTCAGTAGGTCCTTCTTGACTTGGCAGTGCTCCTCCTTGAGGTCCCTATTCTGGATGACAATAGTTTCGAGGAATGCAGAATGCTTACGTTGTTCTGCAAGTAGTTCATTTAGCATGTAAATACGAGATCCTCCGTCAGTGGTGTCAGTGGGGATATATTCTTGGTGGTGGATGCGGTGTTGTGAGGGGCACTCGGCTCGGTTCAAGGAGTGCGGAATGATTACACTGTTATTCAAGTAGTTCATTTAGCATGGAAATAAGGGGTCCTCCCTCGTCAGTGGTGTCAGTTGGGGATATCTTCTTGGCGGTGGCTGCGGTACTTTGAGGGGCACTCAGCTCGGGTGTAAGAAGGGTCCAGTTCTTGCTTTTGCTAATATCAGTAAGTGTTGGGTTAGGCAACACAATGGATGTATCATTTCCTTTGTACACTAGAACATAGTCCCCATTTTGAACCGCTATAATCTTTACATTGAGCATCACAAATAAGTCAATTTTTGTTGTTCCCCTGATTGCGCGCAGCTTAGACAAGTCGGCCTTGCATCTCTCGGCCATGGGAGTAGACATGCCACCTATGAAAATAGGTCCTTTCTTAGTCTTGGCCAATTGAGAGATGTATTCCATAAACATATATCCAATATTAACTTTCTTTCCCTTCAAGGATCCCCAGATTAAGTACATTTCAGCTTCACGAGCATTAGCTTCAGTCTTGTATCTCCCAAACAATGTGTTGGCCAGTACGTTTTGAAAATATCTGATAGTTGGGTTCTAAAACTTCGCTTGTCTGAGTACATAATGGTTTTACATGTGGTCCATTTCCAAACTTCGGCGTCTTTATAGCTTGTGTTTTTCTTCTGCATGGTCTCAGTAGGAAATCCATAGACTATGCACTCATCAAAGCTCCAATAGAACTCTTGATTAAATAAGCAGAAGTTAAGGCTAAGATCATCTTAAGTATCCTTGACATCCAAAGAACTCAGAAATTCAAAAGTAACGTACTCATAAGTAGGCCAGGAGTTCAGAAAAAAACTATGGACACCCATTTTCTTTAGTTTCCTAATCATGTTGTCGAGCAGGCCAAGTGTTTTGAGGGCTACGATATCTATATATCTTATGGCGAGAACCTCCCTAGGGCTGAGCTTCTCGTATAACGAACGCTGTTGGTCATCGCGGAACTTGATCTGGGCTGGTAATTGGAGTAGATCATTGCCGCTGGGCTCGATTGCGTCAATAGTTGCTAGTTGTGCTTCTTCGGGAGTGGGGGAGATTAGGTTGATCCTCAGATTCAACCTCCTTATCGGTCTCCTCCTCTACGTCCGCTGACTACTTGGGTGTGACATTTGGATTGTCCTACGTTTGTGGAGATGTGACGACAGGGGTTCCGAGGGTGGTGCATCCTCTGGTGTTTCTTCGGTGGTGCTACGTTGTGATAGTGGTGGTTTCTCTGACTCGGGAGCTTCTTTGTGTGGTTCTGCTGTTGGTTTTTGGAACTCTTCCGTGGGTGGTTCTACTTCTTCAGTCACAATCTCTTGTGTCACAGCCTTGCTTCGCTTGCGTGGCTTCATGACCAAGGGCTGCAGGTTAGTATCTTTTTCCTCCTCTTCTTCAGGTGGAGGTTGTGGGTGTTTCTTCGTCTTGGATCTTTCCGGTGCAACCTTCTTTTTATGTTTTGGGGAAACAACAATGGTTGACCTTGATACTTTCTTAGGAGCAGGTTTCGTCGCTAGAGCTGTTGCAGGGTCCTTAGTGGGTTGATCAGCTTGATTTGCTACAATCTTCTTCTTCTTTGCTCGTGCTTCCAAGGGTTGATGGTCGACCTTATCTTCTAGTTCTTTGGTCGGCTCGAAGAATTGCCGCGGCTTCTTTGTTTGATGGCTTCTTAGTCTTCTTCGTCGATGGTTTCTCAAGCTCCATTCCTCTTTTCTTGGATGGCGTGGGGACGGTTGCAGCTTTAGGTTGTGTTGCTGGTTGTGGTGGTGCAGCTTTTGGTGCTTCAAGAACGGGATGAGTCTGGCGTTTCTTCGGACTTAGGGCTTTTGCCGTGATCCAAGTGATCCTGGTTGCCTTCTTGGCTATCAGTTTCCATATCGTCACCTACTTCACCAGAGATGTAGATGGCTCAACCAGTGCTGGTTGGGGCTGCGGCGTCGAAAGTAGCAGGTGCATATGGTGGTGGCTTTGCAGCAGCCTTTGCTTTCGTCATTCTATCTGAAGAGGTAGGAGGAGGGATGGTCTGCAGTGGGTGTAACTTGATGACGAGATGCGGTGCCGGTGCAGTTAACACCGGTGTTGGCGCGTAAGTTTTTGTGGTGGAAGGTCCGACATACGAGTTGGTGGTCGGTGATAGGGAGTTAGTGGGATGATAGAGAATAAAGGTATTGGCTGGTCTCCTTAGGTGGAAAATCAGTAATTTTCGTTAAGTGTTGGTGAGCAGGAAAAATTTGAATCTCCTTCTTAGTGCCGAGGCAATTCTAGATTCGTGCACATGCATGCTATTCACTTATCACAACCTTGCAGAACTGCGTCCTGAAAATTTACACAAGTGAAGAACAAAGAATTTGTTTAGTGTGAGTCCGGGTTGCCTCCCAGTAAGCATCACTATTTAATGTCCTTGACTAGAAATTCCCATGCGTTCACAACGCTGTAACTAGTTCAAATGTGACGGTCTCCTTTTCAGGTGGTATTATCCCTAGTTGGTATGTCTTAAGTTGATGCCCTGGTCACCTTGAACACAGGCCCTTTCTTCGAGATTAGTTCCAGTGCTTCGTGTTTAAATATCCTTTGAACTGTATAGGGATGATGGTCCATCGAGACTTGAGTTTATCGGGAAAAAATTTCAATCTTGAGTTGAAGAGGAGAACTTGTCCTCCGACTTGAATACACTTGTTTAGAATGCACTGATCATGCCAATCCTTAGTTCTTTCCTTATAGATCTTAGCATTTTCATAGGCTTGGAGTCGTAGTTCTTCTAATTCTGCCAGTTGCAAGTTGCAATTGTCTCCGGCCATCTTCATGTCCAAGTTTAGCTATGTCACAACCCAGTATGTCTTATATTCCATCTAGACAGGTAAATGACATGATTTTTCATATACTAGCTGGTAAGGTGTGACTCCAAAAGCTGTCTTGAAGGTTGTTCGGCATGGCCATAAAGCTTCGTCTAGTTTCTAAGGCCAATCTTTCCTCGATTTTGATACCATCTTCTCCAATATGGTCTTAATCTATCGGTTGCTGATGCAAAAAATGCGAACACAAGAAAATTGATGCTAGCAAGTGCATTAGTCGTTCAAGTAATAGAGTGTAAGAGTAAGGTTGTCGATCCCACGAGAAATTATTTAACTATCTAATCAGATTTAAGGACTAATAGGAGATAACATTGATTTTAGGACGGTGTTTCAAAAAATTAATAATGTGCAAATATAATTAATAATGGTAGTAATATGGGATGATGACTAGGGCCTGGACAATACTAAATTCAAGATGAATAGTCAGAACCTTTTACAATAGACGTATGTAAGATGTAAATCAATTATTGAGTCTTTAGATGGTTAGGCAAACTTAAAGCTATGAATTCCCTTAACAGGTAATTCTACTATTTTGTATTAAACAATCCAGAAAAATACCCTTTAATGGGTTTATCATAAGGAAGAAAATACAAGATACAGTAAGATGTCTCCCTAGACTATTAAACCACCCTTAACGGGTTGACCTAACAGACCACAAATGAGAACGTCCTTAACTGATCAGGATTGCAAGACATGAATTGCAAATAAGATGACCACACTACATAGTTAATGATCAATAAATCAACTCAGATTTCTCAAGCAGACATGTTCATGAAGAAATAATTCAACTAAAAGTCTTGAAAGCTATATAACTTCTACAATAGCAATAATAGCAAAGCATAAACACTAATATAGAGAAGATTCAGAATTGGTTGTCTTGATTATAGAAAATATTTCATCCCAACAAAGTATGGAACATGAGATTACGCTTCTAGATGTTGAGAAGATGTTGAACAACTCCTTAACGGATGTATGTTTCGACTTCTCAGCAGTCCGTCGGAATAATCGTTGTTCTCTAGCATTTTTTCTCTGGTTGACGACTCTAATTCTCTAGCATATCATATTATCCCCAGACTAGCCCTCGTCCAGCCTCTCGTCTAGCCTTCTTTTCAGATTGCAGACGAAGTCTTCTTATACTCTAGGGTTCCTAGGGTTGGATGATGTTGCATGTGGACCCTTGGATCAATTCTGCCTTTCGATCGATTGTGATGATGAAAGTCCAATACAAACTTATCCAAATCCTTTAGAAATATGATAAAATCCAATCTTTGAAGTCTTTAATAAAATTCCAAACTTTTTGGCCGTCAAAGAATATCAAAATCTTGAATATATGAATATACGAACCTTCATCATGGACCGTGACAAGATATCACGACCCGTAAGTGTGGATATCTTCATGATTTCTCAAGTCATCACAGCCCGTGATGATATGTCACGGCCCGTAACTCGGGCGCTGAATAGCTGTGAATCTTGAATTTTTCTCTCTTACAGCCCTTCAGTAGTGATCATGGCCCATAATGAATCTGTTGACTGGTAATCACCTGTAACAGTCGTGATATGTGGTGATGCTCCGTGATATTTACCTTCACGACCATAACAAGGTGTTACGATCCGTGATGAATTCATTGGTCGACATGGCTGCTCTGAGAGTCGTGATAATAGCATCGTGGTTGATAGCCTTCCTTACGGCGCATAATAGCTCATCACGGTTCGTAAGTTTCTAGATTGAAGTTGCAACGCCTCGGTAAAGGTCGTGATATGATTGTTGTGGTCGTGACATCCTTCCTTATGACCATAATATGACATCACAGCTTGTAACATTATGTGTTGACGCTGTGGTGCTCGTTGAAGGTCATGATATGCCCGCAACGACTCGTGATGGTCAATGTTGCGGCTAGTACTCATTCGTCATGGCAGTAATGAGTTGTCACGACCCGTGATGGTTGTTGAATATTTGAATTCCCCTTGTGAAGATGTTCCTTTTTGGTTTTAGGTTAATTATGGTCCTTCCTTCGCCTCGCCAAGTTATTTCATACAAAATAACACCAAACAAGATTAGATTTTGACTCGAACAAATATAAACAAATAAAGATAGAAATAGATGCATGCTATTTAAAAATAGCTCGAAATCATGCCTAATTCAAGCTCTAAAATATGTTGTAAAATGCATGCATCAAACTCCCCCAAGCTTGGATGTTTGCTTGTCCTCAAGCAATATTCAGATCCAAACTCATAAACTAAAAATAGATTTTAATCATTGCTTCCACCCTATAGGATAACTACTTTTCGCCTACATTCATTTATGCACTCATCACCAGAACATCCTTCCACAATCTAGATAATTCCCAGCCACATAGATTCCTAATACTTAAATAATTTTTAGACTCTTTCAAGTTCAGCCCTAACATGCACCAATGATTAGTATATCAAATAAGAACTTCAATACTGAAGGCACAAGTGTAAACTTAGCTTAATAAAATAAGTTGGTTGTCAAATTTTTATTTCTTTGGCTCAATTTTCTTTTCAGATTCTAGCCTTCACACTGGATTGCACAAGGAGGTTCGTGTAGCAGGCTTTCGACTGATGACTCCCAGACCAAATGGCCTTAGGGCAACAAGTGTTGAAGCATCCCTCGAGCTTACTTGCCCAAACTCTCTTAGGTTCTGAGTTAAGGTTCAAATCACAACAGTGAATTAGCTGTTAGTGTGCTTCTCCATATTGCACAAGGGGGTCCATGTAGCAGGCTTTCGATTGGTGGATCCCAGACCAGATGGCCTTAGGTCACTAGGCAAGAACCCTTACGGATCTAATAACCCGAACCCTCCAAGGTTCCGGATAACACATGTCACAACCTCCTCAAATTGAACATAAAAAATTTTAATCATTTCATATATAACTTACTTGCTGTAGTAAGCTCAACATACACTTAATGGTTCAATAGAGAAGTAATTATTTTCAATAATACAAAGGACATAAAGAACATAAACTAGAAATTCTAGTTGATGTGACTTTTTTGACCTATATCAAATCCCTGGCAAAGACACCAAAAACTTAATGCGTTCTAAATACACTAGCAAGCGCACTAGTCGTTCAACTAATAAAGTGAAAAGAGTAAGGATGTCGAACCCACGAGGACTAATGTAACCTAGACTTATCTAATTCAGAAGTAGTAGAAAAAAATATCAATTTCAGTTTTAGTTCAGAAGATATAAGATAAGAAAAGATAAAATTCCAGAGATGAGGTCAGATGAGATCAAATCAAGTTGGAAGATTTAGGACTATATCACCACTAAATCAGATTGAATAGAATTGTTCCTAATGATCGACTAAGTTCTACCTAAATTATGATCCTCTAAACATAAGCAATCACCTACCTTAGATTCAGATTTGTTGAGGACGTTCAAGCGAATCCACCCAAAACAATTCCTAATCTAAGATGCTTTAATGATGCAAAACTTATACTACCGCTTAAGCAATCCAATCAACATGCCACACAATCTGAATCTCCCACGAGTAATCAGATTGAGATATGCAATGTTAGGACTCAAAATTCAATGATCAATTCTCTCTACAGATCAAACCAAGACTTCTTTCACACTAAACAGTCAATAAAAGAAATCCATGATCTTCACAGACAAAGAACAACATTAAAAACATACATATTCTAAAAGAAACAAATCTATAAACCCAATCTCAAATAGGGTTCAGAAACTCCCTAACAAATGACAGAACAAGATAATAGTTCTTCCAAAGGAAATAAGAAATCAAACTATAGATCTCTGCATGACTAAGTTCTACCTAAATTATGATCCTCTAAACATAAGCAATCACCTACCTTAGATTCAGATTTGTTGAGGACGTTCAAGCGAATCCACCCAAAACAATTCCTAATCTAAGATGCTTTAATGATGCAAAACTTATACTACCGCTTAAGCAATCCAATCAACATGCCACACAATCTGAATCTCCCACGAGTAATCAGATTGAGATATGCAATGTTAGGACTCAAAATTCAATGATCAATTCTCTCTACAGATCAAACCAAGACTTCTTTCACACTAAACAGTCAATAAAAGAAATCCATGATCTTCACAGACAAAGAACAACATTAAAAACATACATATTCTAAAAGAAACAAATCTATAAACCCAATCTCAAATAGGGTTCAGAAACTCCCTAACAAATGACAGAACAAGATAATAGTTCTTCCAAAGGAAATAAGAAATCAAACTATAGATCTCTGCAGAAGATCTTCAATTCTATCTCTTCTTTTGCCTCAGAAAATCTGAAATTTGCTCAAGGCTTTGAATATATCTCTCTGGCTTCTTCTCTTCAGAAATTTGTCTTTCTTTGTGAATAATAATCTGAATATCTCTGTGTATAATAAATCTCTGAACCCCTATTTTTCTCCTATTTATACCCTAAGGTTTCATAGGAATCTGCACTAATCTCCTGATCTCGATCAATGGTTGTGATTAAATCCTTTTAAAACCTCTTCTAAATCTTCAAAAAAAAACATGTGCCAATCAATCTCTGGAGTCCTGGATTAAATAGAAGTCTTCCCGGCCGTCGAATCTTATCAAATCCGCGAATATATAAACTTTCTGCATCTTATAACGACCCGTAAGTGATTGTTTCTTCCTCTGGTCTTCAGTCTTCACGGCCCGTGATGGAATGTAACGGCCCATAAATCTTGCCCAAGCCGGTTGTCCTGAGGCGATTTTCCCTACTTACGGCCCGTCGCCATCGCTTCGGCATACGTCGTGATACGCTATTACGCCTCGTCATATGTCACGTAACGGCCCGTAACATGCTATCACGGCCCGTGACAATTTGGATTTCAGTGTTGGGAGCTTCGGAAAGGGTCGTAACTCATCATTGCGGTCGTGAACTCCTTCATTAAGGCGTTATACTGCATAACGGCCCATTGCGCCTGGGTTGAAATTGCACTGCCTGCTGGATAGAACGTGATGGGTGTAATGGCTCGTGATAGCTGAAACTGCTGCTTTTATACCTTCATCACGACCCGTAATATCCTGTCACAACCTTTGATGAGCTCTGGAAATTTAATTTCATCTCCGTAAATGCGCGCTTTTGTGAGTTGATTCGAGTCCTTAGCCTTTTCAGTTGATTTCCTACAAAATAGTCACCAACAAGAGTAGAATAATGACTCGAAATAATATGAGCAAATAAAGAATAAAATAGATGCATGCGATGCCAAAATGACTAAAAATTATGCCTAATGCATCCCCTAAAATATGTTGTAAAATGCATGCATCACGTACCCGTGACAAAATGTTAAAAGATGGTCGTGATGAATTTTCACGGGTCGTGGGTCGGGTATTTTCCAAGTGGAGGTTGTGCTAGATATGAATTACGGCCCGTGACAGAATGTCACGACCCGTTATTGTTTGTGGATGTCTCGGCTTCTAGGTGTCACGGCCCGTGATATACTATCATGCCCCGTGATGACACACTGCTGAAATGTTGTTGGCCGTGATGATTTGTAGCGGGGTGTGACTTCATGTTTCACGGCCCGTTACAAGGTGTCATGTCCCGTATGGAAGAAGGCAGGTTTTGATGTTCAAAATTTGTGACTAAGGAAACCAGATGCCTAATTGACTTTGCTAGGATGTGGAATGACCCTTGTTGTTGGACATGCTTCTTGCGTTGATTGGTTCTTTGATAGCTCTCCTTTATGTTCAGAATTGTATTACTCCTTTCTTCACCTAGGACCTAGTCATAATAAAGCTTGCAGAAATTCTATGAGAGATCCTAAAACAAATGACCTAACTAAAACTAAATGAACTAAAAAGAAAGTAAGAGAATTGGGTTGCCTCCCAACAAGCGCCATTATTTAACGTCGTAGACTCAACGCCTCCAATTGATGTTTAATTCTGAGAATGAGGGGAATTGCGAGTGATGATGCACCCAATTGTTTCCAGCTTATGGTAACCTTTTGTAGTGATTTTTGCTTTGCCCTTGGTTTGAATTTTCAGATTCTTCTCTAGCTGATTTGGAGTTAGGCTTTTCGGTTGCCATTGCTTGGATGAATTTGGTGCATCTGATCTTGGTGGTGGTGGTGCTGGTAATGCATATGTTGTCGCTCTCTCCT
>LTAE01003823.1:0-19550 GCA_001647135.1 Pontederia paniculata | reverse complement strand
ACACTCACTCTCCACCCCCACATCACGCTCTAAAAAAAAGAGAGAGAGAGAGAGAGAGAGAGAGAGAGAGAGAGAGAGAGAGAGAGGCAACTCAACTCCTTGGGGAATATGGATAGAACATTGGAAGGAGACAACAAAAGGGAGATGAAGGAAGAAACTATAGTTGATGATTTCTAAACTCTTTTCTTGCATTTTGATGATGAGCTGTTGTGACTAAACATATATTCTGGAGTTAATTGTTAGGGGATGATTAGTTCGACTTATATTTATGTTTGAACAAAGCGAACTTGCTTTGGATTTCTATTTTATTCTGGATTACATTTGCAGAGTTACTTGTTTTCAATGCGAATGGATTCAAATCGAGAGGTTGTTTTCATTCAACTTTCTTGAATTGGTTCATATTCAGATTCAAAGGATGATACGCCTTGGAAGGGAAGCATTCATTGAATCCGAGTATTTCACAGCTCTCTAATTCCATTGAGTTTGTTGCATGGTTTTGATTCATCAGCAAACATATTTATCACTTCATCATTATGAGAAACTTATCGGCTTCCTTCAAGGTTTAGAGCAATTGGAAGATTGGGCAATCTCCTCTTATTCACGTACAATCTGATGATGAACCCCCTCACTGGATCCTGCAAATATGTGATGACTCGATCGTATGCCAGGAGGCCATCAATCAGGGGTAAGTCGTTAGATTAACCTAGATGGGTTTCGAACCTATGTTCCTAATCTTTAATGCTCGGAGACCGAGAGATTGTAGTATAGGTTCATATTATTTCAGAAGGAACCCATGATTTCTCTCTTCATTAGGACTTCATCACAACCCATTAACCCCGCGTGATAGATACAAATCCAAACTCAATCATCCCCGATGTAGGACTAACTCTAGAATCCCATCAATCACTACATTACTAAATCTTCCAACCCACAATTGCTAGTTATTTTGTTTCTGAATTTTTTTGAAAATATAAACATTATCTAGTTGATACTTTTCTTTTTATAATTTAATTCATTTATTTTCTATAGGATTAATTTGTTAGATTAGATTAGAGTGATTTTATGTCTTTTAATTGTCTTAGCTTCTGTGTGGATTTGATACTTACAACTGATTATTGTGCGCTTGTAGCATCGTTGTGGTGTCTAATATCTAAAACTGACAGTTTATTATCCATTACTATTTTGAACATACATGTCACAACCTCACTTACACCTATACATGAATTTGATTTTGAGTAAACATAAGATTACACACATCATTAAGCATGCAATTCGATTTTTATGTGAGATTCAATCATCAAACAAGGTTTTCATTGTGTCAGCATGCGACCCAATTTTTGCAATAATCTATTCTTTAACATAAGATCAGGAATGCAATTTATATGATAAACAATTCAATTCAACATGAAAAGAGAGCATAATAAAAAACAACTGAAGAAGACAATCCATTATCAATATGTAAACATGGATCTTTTGATGATGTTCATGGCCCATGAAAGTCTCTTCATGGAATGTGGACATCGAATTTTGACAAGCGTGACAATCTTTCATGACCACTATAAGAGATCATTTCCTGCTTTCGTCTTCACGACCTTTGAGATTACTATTACGAGCGTGAGATGAGTTTCACGACCACTACAAAAGGAGATTATTTCCTATCATTGACTTCACGACCCATGAATTCATATTATAAGGCGTAAGGGTTCAATTCACGACCATGGTTTTTTATGGGTTGTTACTTGTGTCTTGGTATCTTAATTTGTCAATTTTCTATTCTAAATTTTAGAGTTTTCTCACATACACTAATTATCAATTATTGGATTACGTGTGCACATGAATTTTTAACGATAAACCTTAGGTTGTGATCACATTTACTTTTTCACCTAACAATTTATCAATCCTAAATTTTAAAGTTCATAATCAACATTAGGGTTTCAACATAAGAATACTAATTTAGCATCATTACATGTGTTCATGCAATTCTATTAATAAACTTTAGATTTTGCTCAAATCTCAATATTCCATCTAGTGAGTATAGACCCTAAATTTCAATGATCACAAGAGATTATGATTTTAACATAAGAATGACAAATGTATGTGTGCATATAAAATTTTAGCAACAAATCTTAAGTTTTGACTATATCCTAATATTTCATCTACCTATTTATAAATCTTAAGTCTCAATGTTCACTATAAATATAATAATCTAAGATAAGCTTTAAGTTTTTATGTTCTAATTAATCAATTTTCCTAGAGTAATCAATTCAATACGAACAAGATAATTAATTCCATATACTATTCTATCGCTCAATCCATCAATCAAATATTCTTCTCACTTCTTCATGTACAAAAACTATAAGCACTTGATGGAGTTCCATTGATTCTTATAAGAAATAATGCCAAAAGAGATTTGAAAGGAGAAGTGAACCCTTCCGTATACTTTAGAATTTTAGAGTTAAAATCTTTTCTCCTATTTTTGTTTGATTATTATTTATGTACCTTCTTTCTTATTTAGAAGTCTCTAAGTCTTTTTTTCCTTGCCCTCGTAGTCTCTTTCTTCTCCTTGAGGTCTAATGTCGTCACCATAGAAGGATCTTTAAACCCTAACCTTTGAGAAGAAGAGATGAAGGCTAAGAGAGAAAATAGAAAGGAAAGAAATGATGTTTGATTTGAAATTTTATAATAGGATTTTGAACTTTTAAGATTCTCAATTACTTTTTCTCTTGAAGTTTGAGTCAACAATAAATTATTTCATCAATTTGGAGGAATAATTTCTCTCTAAAAAAATGTACAACTCACTGAATTATTTTTTTAATGATAATATTGCCCTTCAGCTTTTTTGAAAGTTAAACATATGTTTAATTAAACAAGGCAGAATAAATTTTTATTTATCCTTTATCCTTCAACTAAGGAGGGCCTTAATTATAAATTTGAGTGTAGTGGACCAATGAGCTTTTAATTTCTTTTCTATTTTTATTAGAATTATCATAGAAGTTCAATTTTTTCCATTACGAAAGGGGGCTAATGATCTGATATAAGAAAAAAGAAAGATTAAAAATAAATCAATAGCTGATATTGAAATCGGGAGTTTTTGGTTTTGACAAGCCCTTATTCCCGAGGTTCAATCCTTTTAATCAACCAAGAAATTGAAAATGACGGACGTTACAATCATGTGCGCACCCTGCGTTAAACGAGTTGTATGCGTCTTTTTCATATCGGACGTCACAAAGTTGTATGTCGGACGACTCATAATAATCTGGAAGAGACGGTTCTCACTCGCACTTCTTTGACTTGCCCAAAGCAATCGTCATCGGCGCCGTCACCGGCGTCCTCGTCCGCCGCAGCTGCGATGATCGCCGTCGACGAAGCGCTCCGCCTCGTGCTTGGCGTCGCAGAGCGCCTGCCTCCGGCTACCGTCCCTCTATCCGATGCCCTTGGGCTCGTATTGGCCGAGGACGTCCGCGCCCCCGACCCGCTCCCTCCCTTTCGGGCCTCCGTCAAGGTCTCTCTCGCGTTCCCGCTCTACTGTTCTTTCCTTTCTCCACTTATTTATCAAATGTCCTGTTGGATTCTTGATAGTAGATGATTATGACATCATTTTAACCCTCGCATGTTCAAAATCTTATATTTGTGATGTATTGTACTCTTTATGGTACTATATGCATCTATAGGATCTGCAATTTTTTTTTGAGCCTTGTTGAATCGGTGTGCTTGGTCTTCTTGAATGGTGCTCTGAGGATTAAACTTCGTTTGTAGGATGGTTATGCTGTTGTGTCTGCAGATGGTCCAGGGGTGTACCCAGTGATTACTGAATCAAGAGCTGGCAATGATGGTCTTGGTGTCACAGTTACACCGGGTACAATCGCGTATGTGACGACTGGAGGTGGTTCAATTCTTTTCTTTTCTGTTCATGGTTTTCCTTACTTATATTCGATCCACTTGTAAATTTTAATTTAAAGACCGCCTCAGTAGTCATTGAAGGCAACTGATGGTGCCTCAGTAGTCATTAAGTTTAAATGCAGCTCTTGGACGAGAAAAATTGGAGGGGCAGCTTTAGAGCTTCAGGCTTCTTTTACCAATGTTATGACACGCACTTACTATGTATTACCATGTTATACATGCATTTGATCTGAAATAGTGAACATATGTATATTTTGGAGGCAAATTTCCTTTAGCTTCTATTTTCCCTTCTGAATTAGCTGGACAAGTGGATTATATAGCCTCAGTTCCAAGGAACTAAAAAAATTGCTAGAGAAAGGATCTCAAGAGGACAGTAGTTGTGGAAGATTATCTTTTTAAAAGAGTTAGTTATAGTTAAGATTGAAGATCAAAAAGTTCAAACAAGGAATCACAGCCACAATGCCTCTAATGCGAGCATGTATTTCTGGGTACTCACTGATGTTCCTAGGTTCAGTAGGGTTTATTTAAGGCTTTTCAAAATTGGTTTGTAACTACTTTAAGCTCCAGATATGTTACCATTGATTTCAATACATTATCATGATCTATTCTAGGTACCTTCTCAAAAAATAAAAAAAAATGATCTATTCAAGGTATTTCTCATGTAGTGAAACACAACTAATAAGCTACAGTTAGGTTTCCAATTTTCCAATCAGATATCAAAAGTATTTCCTTTTCCCAAAATCAGCAAATCGAAAATGATAAATTATGTTTATCAGTTTATGCTGCATTGTTTTCAGTGATTTATTTTACTTCTATACTTGGGATCACTTTATTGACACACTCATCTGATATCTGATGTTATTATATGTGCTAATGCTATTCTAACTACCATCATTTACTGCCTTGGAACTGGGAGACTCTCAGGAGTAGCATCTGTACATAGTTGCTACAAACACAATGGAAACTTGATTTGATTAAGTCATGCCATTTTGATATACTAGTTATCTGTGCTAACTTCTTGTCATTGTGTAAGCTCTTCTCTTTTTAAACAATCCCTTCTATTTTTTTCTGTTTCAGCACCCATACCAGATGGTGCTGACTCAGTTGTGCAAGTTGAGGACACAGATGATGTAGTTGACATGGTTGATAGCTTAAAGAAGGTCAAGATATTGGTTAAAGTACCACCTGGACTTGATATACGTAGCGTGGTATGCTTTCTACTTGTGCAGTTTCAATTTTAAATAATCATGTAATAGTGTCAGAGGATTTGTTACATATTTGTACTGTTAGATGTTTGGTTAAGATAAAAATTGCATTATACTGTTTTGTCAGTCCAATTTCATTGTTTTTCGTCATAGATGTAGGTTGCGTAGTCAGATTGGCCTTCTTCAGATCTTTGAATACATGATGCCATCAAATTTGGTGTTGGATTGATAGGGTTAAATTCCTATTCGTTATTTCCACATGATTCTTCTATGACCTGTCAGGGCTGTGACATTGAGAAAGATGCTACAGTACTAAAAGCTGGTGAACAGATAGGCAGTTCCGAGATAGGACTTCTTGCCACAATAGGAGTTATGATGGTGAAGGTATGCACGGTACTCTGTCTACATTCAGGATGGAGGTTAGCGGTTATTCTGAGGCTGGTTGCTTTGGAATAGGTCTATCCTCGGCCAGTTGTTGCAGTGCTTTCTACAGGAGATGAGTTAGTGGAGCCAGCAACTCAAGTGTTAGGTCGTGGCCAGGTAATTTGGGTTGTGTTACTTATTCCGGCCGTTGTTTGTAGTTTGATGATTATCCCAGTTAGCACCAAATAGTGATAAACTTCTGCTGGATGTAAATAGATCACAATAGGAAATTGATGTTGCAGATTAGGGATTCTAACCGTGCAATGCTATTATCTGCTGCTACTCAACAACAATGTAAAGTCATTGATCTGGGTATCGCTAATGATAAGGAAGAAAGTCTCAACACAATATTCGATAACGCTATCAGTTCTGGCATAAATGTACTTCTGACCTCTGGTGGTGTTTCCATGGGAGATAGAGACTTTGTTAAACCTTGTTTGGCAAAGAAAGGGACTATTCATTTTGAAAAGGTAAGTTTAAATTTATTATTGTGGATTCTGATTGTAACTTTGTTCATTGGCTCTTTTCAGTTTCAAAAAAAAAAAGTTCATTGGCTTCTTGTTTTTCAGCTAAATTCCTTGACCTTTGTAGTATTTGTGTTCACTATTTTGGTCTAAATAGTTCAGCGATCACATAACAAGGCCCTAGTTTTACTATTTCACTGTACTTTATTTGTGCAGGTAATGATGAAACCTGGTAAGCCATTAACATTTGCCCATATCACTACAAATCCAGAAGATAATAGACTCCCCAAAGTACTCGCATTTGGTTTACCTGGAAATCCTGTGAGCTGCATGGTTTGCTTCAATCTTTTTGTGGTTCCTGCAATACGGCACCTTTCCGGTTGGTCAAATCCTCAACTTCAAAGGTTGCTGTCGATCCATGTTTTGCAACAAAGTAGCTGTTTAATAATGTCAGTTTTCTTTTCCGTAACTGCTCAATTCTTGGCCATACATACAGAGTGCATGCACGAATTGCTGAGCCTATAAGGACAGATTCCCGTCGACCAGAGTATCATCGTGCCATGTTAAGATGGTCGCTTAACGATGGATCTGGTAGGCCTGGGTAAGAATTGTTTATAGGTTGTGTCATTGGAGGTTTACAATAGTTCTAGCAGTTGCATTGAAAGATCGAGGTTGATTGCTTTTATTTTTTATTTTGCAATGCAGCTTTGTTGCTGAGAGCACTGGGAAACAATTGAGTAGTCGACTTCTAAGTATGAAATCTGCAAATGCATTGCTTGAGTTGCCATCAACTGGGAATATATTACCAGCTGGATTTTCTGTTGAAGCCATACTAATTTCAGATGTAAGCAACTTTCTTCTGAGCACATCTACTGATAGCAAAGTTCTCCTACCTTTCCATCAAGAACACAATAAGCAAACCAGTACTCCAGAAACTAGTAGTACATTGCAGAATTCATTGGCTAAAGTAGCAATTCTTACTGTGAGTGACACTGTTTCATCAGGTGCTGGCCCTGATAGGAGGTAATTTCTGTGTTGTGTACTCTAAACCTTCTATTAAATTGCAACTTTTTTATTTCTATTATACTAATAGGTATAGCAAATCCCAAAGTTTGTTCCTACCACTGTCCTATGAAGTTTGAATTCTCATACTTAATTTTCTACATGTGCTATGGAATATTTTTAATCTAATCATCTATAGTATAGTGACTAGATTAAGGAGAATTGTTTTTAATCTACTCATTTTCTTAATATACACATGATATTGAATATTTTTAATGTAGTCAGATTTAGTAGAATTGTTTTCTTGAACCAGTCAAAGAACTCAGCTGAACTTTTTCATCATCGTACTTGATTTAGGGAGTTCTGTGCATATTTTATCGAAGTTATCACCTGCATCTTGATACACCTCCTTGAATTGAAATATCATTGGGGTCACAAATTTGATGCGAAATGAATTATGGATGAAGTCAGTGTGTTTGTTCGCTAAAGAAGGCAAATGAGTGACATTGGATGATCCATAAATTCCTTGTGTGTTACTATCATATTGGTAAACATGTTGAGATCCTATTCCAGTTACATGGAAAACATGTTATAGAATGCCTCTAGTAGTTGCGATTAAATCCCTTATTATTGTACAAGATATGTACTCTTTACATATAAATGTTTGTTTTGACAAGACTACCTTCGAATATTTTATGCCCTGGTTTTCATTTTATTTATCCTTATGAGTTTGAACTCCTTCAGTGGTCCAAGGGCGGTTTCTGTTGTGAATTCTTTGTCAGAAAAGCTAGGAGGAGTTTGCGTAGTAGCAACAGATGTTGTGTCCGATGATGTAGGTAAAATCAAGGACGCCCTTAAGAAGTGGAGTGATGTAGACAAAGTGGACCTCATCCTGACTTTAGGTTATTTCAGATCTTAACCCTACTAGACCGCCCCTTGTGTTGGATTTGTTACATAGATATGCTTACATTTATTATAATCTTTTTTTTTTGCAGGTGGCACTGGTTTTACACCAAGAGATGTTACACCTGAAGCGACAAAGTCCGTAATAGAGAAAGAAACACCTGGTCTTCCATTTGTAATGCTTCAAGAGAGTCTCAAGGTGTATATCCCATTACTGATTCTAACAATGGAGTTTGAAGTTGTCAGCATGTTAAAATTTTCAAGAACCAAAGTTTAACCATCACATTTCTGTTTGTGCACCTAAGACCATAATTAAGAATCAAAGTTTAAGCATCACATTTCTGTTTGTGCACCTAACATCAATAAGAACCAAAGTTTAAGCATCACATTTCTGCTTGTGCACCTAAGACCAATTTTCCATGTTATCTAGTGCGAGCATAGTTTATCTAGATTCCATGGTCATCAAGATATTGAGCAATTAACTGTTTTTTCTGTTGTGAACTAATTTTATAATCTAAGTAGATGTTTCTTTTATCTTTGATCATCATATTGTAGGTCACACCTTTTGCCATGCTTTCACGGGCTGCAGCAGGGATCAGAGGATCAACACTAGTAAGGATTTTGTTATGATTCTAGAATCAAATCTTATTGACCCATTCTTTTGGTACCATTTTTTTCTTTTTCCTTTTGATGTTTCTATCTCTTCAGTATATGCTGATTATTCCCTGTGATTTCTTAGATCATTAACATGCCTGGGAATCCAAATGCCGTCTCAGAGTGCATGGAGGCATTAGTTCCTGCACTCAAACATGCTCTAAGACAGATAAAGGGAGACAAAAGAGAGAAGCATCCACGCCATGTTCCACATGCTGAAGCTCAGCCAATAGACCAGTGGGAACGTAGCTTTCAGGCTGCATCTACCAGCTCGGGGTGTTCGTGCTCTCATTGACTTTTCTCGAGCAATAGAATTGTTGACCTTATACCTGCTGCTGTGCGTCTGGTGACCATTACAGTACAGGAGGAATCAAAGACGATTTGGAGGGAATTTACTCTAATATTCTTCTTTCTCATGCCTTTTTTCTTGATCTCGTTTTACAAATCCGGAAATCCATAATGTTTTTTTAACATTTGAGACAACAGTGCCCAATTTCCAAACCATTTCATGTATCATGTTCCTTTGTATCTTGGCAAATGTATGCAGGAACCCAGTTTTTCTTCTGGGCATGGTGAGTTGAGGCCTTTTTCCTTGGATATGGTTATTGCTATATACTGATCATTCATATTGATTATGGATGAGTTTTGGAAAAAAATGCATGGAGTGCCCTGCGCGATGCTGGGCCTGCCATGTTTGTTTGATTGGTTCCCCTCGAATAAAGTTATGCTGAAAAGGTTAATTCAGAGGAACGGTTTAGAACACAACACTTACCAAATTTGTGATGGCCCAGTCCAAACAAAAGGGGCCAACTAAAAAAAAACAAAAGAATAAAAAAATCAATTAAAATTGTAACGGTAAAAGGGGGATGAGAGGGAACCTGCCACCTCCCTCCCCATGTAAGTCGCCACTGTCTTCCTGCTCCATCCCTACCACCGTCGCACCACATCGGAGCAATCGGAGACCACCATCACAAAGCCCTCATCGAAGAGATTACTTCGGTATTGGAATCTTGGATTCTTCTCCGTGTGTAGCCAACCATTAGTAAATGATTTTATGAAGGTTTTAGTTGAGATTAATGGGGTTTTACATGCTCAACTAGTCGGAGGTTGTGCCTCCATAGTGAGTGTCTAAGGATGTTGTAACTTGTATGGGGTATGGGTTTTGTTTCCCGGTGTTGTTAGCACCTTCCCCTCCCTTTTGCCGCTAGAGCAATAGTTAGACGTCAAGAAGAACACCTTGGCCGAGCTGCTTCTTGGGGTAAATATTCATGATATGAACTTATATGACTTTCTAACAGATTATAATGCAGTAGATGTTACTGTTATATTAGAGATTTGTGAATTAAAGAAAATATGGAGAAACTATATAAGGGATTTTAATAGTTATTATTAACTGTTATTGTTAGACATTTATGCAATTTAATTAAGCTAGATGGTGTATGTAACGCCCCCTAGAAGCACTTTTTGCCGCGTAACTAAATATTATCTTGAAGACGCTAACTCATTCATGCTATTTCCTAACTATATAATTTATTATTTGATTTGTCAACAAAAATGCAGAATAAATAAAACTAAAAGCTCTTTTATAATATGTGAAAGTCTTAATTCAATAATAAATATTAAATGTGATAAAATAAACCATAACTAATATAATCCACTAATAATTATAACTCAATAGAAAACTAAACAAAGAGAGACATCTTGTCAAGAACCATCCATCACGAGCACTAGTCGTCACACGTGCCACCAGCCAACATACCTCTGCAGATCAATCATATGCAAGATTCAATACAAGGGAGACAATTCTCCCGTTAGCTATAACGTCCAGGCAATCAATAAATATAAATTCAAGATTGTAAGATATAAAGTCAGAATCAATAATAATCAATGTACTAGGCAATGTTTGTGTTATCATGTAAAATGAACACTCTGGTTATAGTGCTTTCCTTTTAATATTTTAGATCGATGCATTAACTTCTTTTATATGCAATGCTCTCGATTACTATACAATTGTCACACAGCACCAACTTCAACCTTTGCAGCCCTGTCCAAGCTCAGCTTGTGCAGGTAGCCCCACAACAAAACACCACAAAATCTTGTCCAAAGGAGAAGGAAGCAAGCACACAACAATTCACACAAGAAAACACAAGAAGAATTGAGGGAAAAAGTGAGGTACTTTATTGCACAACTCAGGTATACTGCTCACGTCCCAAGGTGGCAGATCAACCACCTTATATAAGAGAGAAGATGGCTGCACCTTTCCATGGAGGACATGTGGTCTCTTTTCCATGGAGAAGACCAGACTTGTAAAATGCCATCTCCCTCCCCATGTACATCGCCACTGTCGTCCTACTCCATCCCTACCACCGGCACCACATTGCAGCAATTGGAGACCACCGTCACGAAGCCCTCATGGAAGAGATCATGTCAGTATTGGATTTGGATTCTTCTCCGTCAGTACCCAACATCTTAGAAAATGATCTAGTGAAGGTTTTATTTGAGATTAATGGGGTTTTACATGATCAACTAGTCGGAGGTCGTGTCTCCAGAGTGTCTTAGGATATTGATTTTACAATCGTCACAACATTGTGATTTCATTTTGTAACTTGTATGGAGTATGGATTTTGTTTTCGTGTGTTGTTAGCTCCTTACCCTCCTTTTGCCGCTAGAGCAATAGTTAGACGTCAAGAAGAACACCTTGGTCGAGCTTCTTCTTGGGGTAAATATTCATGATATGAACTTATATAACTTTCTAACATATTATAATGCATAATGGAGGCAGTAGATGTTACTGTTATATTAAATTTGGGAATTAAAGAAAATATGGAGAAATTATATAAGGGAGTTAAGTAGTTATTATTAATTGTTATTGTTAGAAATTTAAGCTAGATGGTGTATGTAACGCACCCCAGAAACACTCTCTACCGCATAACAAAATACTATCTTGAAGACGTAACTCATCCATGCTATGAGCTTAACAATATAATTTATTATTTGATCAGTCAATAAAAAATGCAGAATAAATAAAACTAAAAACTCTTTTATAACATGCGAAAGTCTTAATTCAACAACAAATATTAAATGTGACAAAATAAACCATGACTAATATAATCCACTAATGAGTTTGTTGAACTAATTTTTGAAAGACATGATTTCGATGTTCAGAGCATGATAGGTCGATCGAAGTTAAAGAACAGATGACCTATGCACATAAAAGACATATTAGAAGAATCCTATGTGTGCAGTGGTCGACCAATATGGAAGGCAAAGATCAGAGAGATGGAGTCAAAGGCTGAACGGTCGACCAAAGATATTGAGAGGACGACCGAAGACAAGGGCGAACAGGGAAGGTCGCCCAATGGAAAACAATGGGCGACCGAAGGCTTTACCCCTAAAGTAAAGAGGATGAAGAACATACGGCCCAAGGAGAAGTGGACGCCCGGTGAGGAGACTTAGCCGAAGGAGATGTTTTGGCTAAGGGAAGGAGATGTTGTCCGATGATGAAGAGAGGACGACCGAAGAACTGAGGATGAAGGCAATAGACGTCCAAAGGTTTCAGAGTGAAGACAGTGGATGACCGAGAGATTTCCAAGGATGGAGTGGACGTCCGAAGGCTCATGTGTTGAAGTAGCGGATGACCAAAGCTGATGACAGAGTGACGATCGATTGATCGAAGATGGAGTGTGAACGACCAATAGATTTCAGATAAAGACAAAGGTCGTCTGGAGTACTTGGTGAAAAGACAAGTGGACGTCCAGTAGTTTGTCAGATCTGAGATGAGCTGAAGATCGGACGACCGCAGGATGAGCGGACGATCGATGAAGAGATAGAGGTCGTTCGAGGGCTAAAGAGACAAAGCAATGATCGACCAGGTTATCTGACAGAAGAAGAGTGGACGTCTAGGGAATCTAATGAGTTGTCAGAGGATGTCCGAAGAATGTCAGAAGGAGGAAAAGACGTCCGAGGATCTCAATGGAATGAGCGGGCGTCCGAAGCTTGTCAGAGGAATGTTTGGCGGACGTCCGAGGATCTCATTGGGAAGTGAGCAGACGACCAAAGCACTGACTGAAGAGAAAGCGGACGTCCGTGATCTCAATCTAGAATGAGCGGATGCCCAAAGTACCCACAAGGAAGAGAAGTGGACGCCCGAAGGATTCAGGGAGAATCAGCGGACGACCACAGATGTGTTAGAGGATATGACACAAGTCAAGTCGGTCGACCGAAGGTAAAGTGCGGCGATCAAAGGATCTTGACAGGCCTTCAACTCTAGAAGTGGACGTCCGGGTGATTGAGGTGCAATCAGTGGACGACCAGAGAAGTTGAAGGAGATGGTGCAAGGTTAAGTCGTGCGACCGCAGGAGCATCGGGCGACCGAAGGAGCTTGATAGGTGTCTTCAACTCCAGAAGTGGACGTCCGAGTGATTGAGGTGCAATCAGCGGACGACCAGAGAAGTTGAAGGAGATGGTGCAAGGTCAAGTCGGACGACCGTAGGAGTAGCGTGACCAAAGGAGCTTGACAGATATCTTCAACTCCAGGAGTGGACATCCGAGGAAGATTGGGTGCAATCAACGGACGACCAGAGATGTTGGAGATGGTGGTACAAGGTCAAGATCGATCGGCCAAAGGTTTGGCGGATAACCGAAGGAGATTGACAGTTGGCTTCACTCGAGAGTGGACGTCCGAGGTGATTGGGGTGCAATCAACGGACGACCAGAGATGAGTGAAAGCTGGAATAGGTCAAGATCGATCGACCGAAGATGAAGCGCGAACGATTGAAGGAGCTTGACCGAAGTCTTCAACCGAAGAGTGGACGTCTGAGAGGATTGAGGTGCAATCAGCGAACGACCAGAGATAGGTTGAAGAAGGGAACTCAAGTCAAGATCGGGCGACCAAAGGTTTGGCAGACGATCGAAGGAGCTTGGCTGAGGAACAAAGGCTTCAGACTTCGAACTGCGAAAGTCCGAGGGTGAGCGGTGGACGACCGAGGCACCAAACGACAATTCAAGTGGTGACTTCACCAGAGCAGCGGTCGACCGAGGTAGGAGCAGTGGGCGACCAGGGGTTAGGTGAAGTGTTATGTACTTGCATTAATGGCTAATTTTCTGAGTGACAGATTATGTCATTTTTGCAGAGTATATATTGTAATCCCAAGAGTCTTGGAAAATAAGTTTGGCAAATTAGCTAGTTAAAGCTTGAGTGGAAAAAGCCTTAGTTCCCTTTTTGCGATTCGAGTGAAGAATCTAGGATAGAAGGGAGTGAGAGTTCACGAGCCAACTTGCAAGAGGTTGTCTCCTTGCCCTCTAGAAAAGAAAGGAGAAGAAGTTGTAAGGGGGCCTCCGCCCTTGAACAAGGAGTTTAGTGATCTCCGGAGGTCTCGAGTTCGAGAAGATCAGAGCGGGGACGTAGACCAGGAGTTCGGCCGAACCTCGTCAACAAACCCTTGTGTTTGCTTGTTTGTTTTTCTGTCCTCTTCTTCTACTTGCTTATATTTGCATCTATATGCTTCCGCTGATATAACTAACCCATACTAGCAAAAGTAGAAAAAGTTTTTTTAATACACCAATTCACCCCCTCTTGGTGCCATCTAGATCCTACAATGTGTAATAAGTCTAAATTTAAAATTACAAGAATTGAAAATATAGACATACGAATAGATGTTGGTTGTGCGTTGATTCTAAGGGATGTGACACACACACACACACACACACATGATTTGTGTCACAATATGATTTCTCCTTAGCTTTTGGAACAAGAAGGTTACCAGTGTCATATGAGTGATAGAAAGTTGAAATTGATAAAAACATCCATAGTTGTTGCTAAAGGAAAATTGTCATATAAGACTTAAGAGAGTTTGATTAGACAATCAGTTGATGCAATAGAGGAAGCACCAAATTTGTGGCATAAAATATTAGGACCATGAATGAGAAAGGATTGTAGATTTTGGTAAGAAACTCTCATATTACTCGTGTCGAAGGTAAAATTCTAAATGTTTGTGTTAACTATATATTTGGTAAGCAATGTGGAGTGTCTTTTCTGTCATCCAATAGAAAAGAAAATAAATTGGATTTGGTGAATTTTGACATTGAGGTTAACTCCATATCTGAAAATAACTATTTTGTTATCTTTATTGATAACATTTCACGGGAACTATGGATTTTTTTAATGAGAATGAAAGATTAGGTACTTCAGTTTTTTCAAAATTTAAATGCCATGGTGTAAAGAGAGATGTGAAATAAATTAAAATTAATTCACATAGATAATGATGGTGTATATACATCTCAAATATTAAAGAATTATTGGTCAAAACATGCCATCAAACATGATAAGATAATGCATGGAACTCTATAACATAATAGTGTTGCTGAAATAATGAAACAATAATTATGAATATGATTAGGTGTATGTGCTAAGAATGACTAAACCACCCAGTCATTTTGGAGTGAAACTGTGAATACTATGTGCTACCTGATCAACAAATATCCATAAGTTCCTTTGAATTTTTATGCTCCTAAGAAAGTTTGGACTCGTAAGGGTACTTCTTATTATCACTTAAAGATTTTTAAATGCAAAGCTTTTTCACATGAATCAAAGGAACAATGATAAAAATTGAATTACAAGACTTAAGACTGCATATTTTTGGGATTTGAAGATGTAAAATCTAAATATAAGTTATGGTATTCGAAGAAGAAAAAATCAAAATCAGAGACATGATATTTCATGAATGTGGAACCTTTATAAGTTTCAGTACATCAAAAAGACAAAAAAATGTTAATGTACATATTGAACTTTGGAGTGATGAGGCAACGGTGAATGTAGATTGATGACAAAAAAATTTAGCCCTAAATTCTATATATAATTCACCATGGAATTAGAACCTTTATTTCACACATCATCATACATTTTCATGGCTTTTGCATCTTTTCGAAATCTCATGTCTATAAATGTATGTTTTATACCCTAAACTCTCACTACAATAATATGCAACATTAGCGACAGAAATAACTGTCGCAAATCCGTCACTAAATCGTCGCTATAAACATTAGCGACAATTTAGCGACTAATTGACGCTGCCAAAAAGTTGTCGCAAAAATTAGGTCGTTATTAGCGACAGAAGAATCTGTCGCTAAAATTTTCACTAAATCGTTGTTAAACTTTCTATCGCTAAAATTTTCACTAAATCGTTGTTAAACCATTGCCAATTTATCGTTAGCCCATCGTTATCTTAAGTTTTTTTATTAAAAAATGAGATTTCGATCGTCTTTAAAATATCATTAATCTATCGCTACATTATCTTATAACTGTCGCTAATCTGTCGCTACATTATCTTAAAACTGTCACTAGTTATTGTGTTGAGTTGTGACTGAACCGTCGCTATTCTATCGCTAATCAGTCGCTAACTATAGTAGTATATGAAAAATTCATATCGATATTCTGTCGCTAAATTATCGCTAATTTGTCGTTAATTCATAAAATAACACAAGATGCTATATTTATATTTAGAAAAATCCTTATATACAACATGATATCATCATATCAAATATATATACTCATTGATGCACAAGACAATAAAGATGCCATATAAAAATAATAAGTTTCAAAGTAACACAACATAGTACTCATCACAAGAAAGTAAGTGGACAACACATGTTTCAAAGTATCACACCATAAGTTTCTAATACTATGTCAAACACAAAAGAATCTAATCATCCGACAGAGGAGTGCGAGGAGCTGATCGGCCACGAATCAAACTGAGGACCTCCAACAAAAGTGGTGTAACTATCTCATCTACCACCTCCACCACAAGGTCCTTCATCCCAACCATAGTCGCAGGGGCGATTTCCGAACGACAAGAAGGGCCAGCGACAGAAGCAACACTCGCTTGCTGCAAACTCAATCTTCCTAACCCACGAAGTCGATCCTCCTTAGTAAGTCCTGTAACTTCTTTCCATACCTCCTCATCGGTGTCAGGGGATGAGTCCGCATATCCCCGTACTTCTCCGGCATAAGCAAATTGTATGCTCCTATAAATGAAAATAGTTACTTCCATACCAAATACTTGAGGATACATATTTTGAATAAGTGTTATAAAATTATACCACAATTTATTTTGCTTGCTCCGAGATGAATTGATTGATCTTCTTATTAATGTGAACTTTTTTGTACACACTTCAGAAATCAACATTGCCACCGCTCGTCAACTTCTACGACAGTCACATTTCATATATTAAAATATTTAATCGAACTATTTAACGATAACATTCAATATTCATATAATTTGAAAAAAATACTATTTTTCGTTTATGCTCTATGAACCCAATAGAGCCTCCACAGTGGTGTGCTGCATCCGGCTTAAACAATCTATTATTTTTGTCGGTTGCTGACTTCTCCTGATATTAGGTGACGCCCTACATTGAAATGAATGCTGACAAAAATTTAAATCTAATCCAACTATTAAATATGAACTTACCATGTATCGCAAAGAGAAGACCAAGCTTCTTTGGAAATATGCAGTGCAGACTTGTCCTTTGCTTCAAGAATGTTACCCTCGGTCACAAGCCTTGCATCTCAGCAGTAGTTGAATAATACTCCTATGAGACGAGCAGAAGCTATAGTATCGAATACCTTCCTGATTATACCATCAGGAAGGCCTTCCTCCCATTGATACTTGGTTTGAAAAGATAATTTGTTATTATTTTGTAAACTAATTTCAAGTAGTTGAACTTAAAATAATTTTACCTTAAACACATTGTACATGTCATTCAGATAAGGCAACAGAATGTCCTTCCACTTAGCACAACCTACCGGAAGCCTCGAAAGAACAAACTCATTGATTTCTCGATGAATACAATCCCGGGATGAAAGCTGACCTAAATCATATAACATTATATTGATTAATGCATTTAACATTATTTTCATACGTTAAGAAAATTAATTTTTTTAATTAATCATATATTATCAACTCACGAATTGTTCTTGTCATCCACCGTAACTCCGATAACAAGTATAATGTTGTACGAGTTTCATTGGGATGATGAAGATCCAACATGAATATTGTTTGAAAAAAATGTTAGCAATAGTAAATATAAACAATTAAATTTAAAGGTAACATGAATATGAACAATAAATTATAAAATTTACCTGTTTAAGAGTCAAGACTGATGACGAGCTCATCCTCAACCGATGGTGGAGTGCCATGACTCGTGCCGCTCCCACGAGCTCTCCTACGACCACAAGTAACCTATAATAGCATATAAAAAAAATTATGCATAACAAGTCAAAACATATACAACATAATTAAAAATGCATTTGTTAGAAAAAATAACTTATTCAAGAGCTTGAAAGTGACTCATATATTTCTTCATCAGTCTCATAATCAGTGGTCTCATTATCGTTTATAAATTGTTCATCTTCAACTTCAAAAGGACATCATATTTCATTAATGTTCACTTCTTCCATAGGACCATTTATGTCAAACAATGTTGTTATTTCATCATCATGGGCTATATTTATTAATCCCATGGTTTGATCAGCGTGATAATAATCAGCATATAGCATTCCATCAACTAAAGTACATTCAATGTTCATTTTTCTTCAAAAAAAACAACTTGTTCTTTACTTTGCACATTGCCCACCATTCATCAACACTTCTTTTAGCTGAAGGATATTTCACATAGTAAACTTGTTGTGTTTGCTCAGGTAGAACAAATGGTTCATTTGAATTAAATCTTGATCTACACTTCACATCTACCAATCCATAAGTGTCATCAACCTTAAAACTATTTTGTGGATCAAACCAACGACAATGCAATATGAAAACATTCATGTCCCTAAGATATGATAATTCAATAATTTGCTCAATGACATCATAATAATTTAACTCATTTTCACCATACAAACAACCTCGAACACAAATGCCATTGTTAATGGTAGACTTGTTTCTTCCATATTCTTCAGTGTGAAATATATAACCATGACGATGATACTGTTATAAGTTGATATTTTTTTCTGCGGTCCATAACTCAAATTTCTAATGTCTCTATTTGTCACTTTGCCGTCAAGCACTTGCTTCTTAAACCAACTCAAAAAATTTTCATCTCGGAGTTGCAAAAATTGATCATTTGTCATGTTATAATTCATTTGTTTTTGGAAATCTTCAAATTCCCTATACAAAAAATGAAATGTACGAATTATGATATTTATAACCTAATATAAAATAATATTTACTAAGTAATCTTACTTAAATAAGTCTCCACTTCCAAAGTGTTGATGAGGACATAACTTTCCGCAATCAATAAATCATCGTCGTTTAACATAAATTTATGTATTCTCCCAATCGGACGTGCTGGAAACTTAAAAATGGATAAACCCTCCTTATTGATCTCCTCTCCACCATCGTCGTTTCGTGGGACTTGGGTTCACCTTGTTTGAATTTCAGGTTCAAAGTACAATGATGTGAAATTAGAAACTTCTTAATAAAAGTAAGCTTCACATATAGATTCTTTAACTTTTGCCTTATTTTATGCATTTCTCTTTATGTACATGATGAGTGAAAGAATGTGTGTATTCAAAATACAGATGGCACCAGGTTTTCTGAACCTGGGGGCACCTAGGCAGAAAAATATAATATCAACAAGTTTTAAAAATAAACCTAAACACACAACTCCAACAACAAGTATACGGTTATCTTTGTAGTATTTTAGGATCAAATCCACAGGGAAATCAGAAATTCACAATTCAATACTCTATTCTACCACAAACCGAAATCAAGAAAAAATATCTTTTGTGCAGAAATTTAAGTAAACTAAGACTAAAATCTGAAAAGAAAAATAAACTAATATTTTTGGTATTTTAGATATTTAGATAAACAGAAAGAGAATCAATATAGAGCAAGATCGGAGCACTCAAATAGTGAAAATAGCCGGGACATGGGAATCATTTCAAACCCTACTTGCTAATGAACATTGTGAAACTCAAATAATGTTGACTTGAGATATTAAG
>LTAE01003822.1:19950-35360 GCA_001647135.1 Pontederia paniculata | reverse complement strand
TTTGAAGAAGGAGATAGTGAACTCCGAAGATCTCGTGAGAGAAGATCGGAGCGGGGACGTAGGCCAAAGAGTTCAGTCGAACCTCGATAACAAACTTTGTGTTTGTTCTTTGTGTTTGTTCTTCTCTCTACTTTCTTCTATATATTTGTGTTTATATTCGTATATGCATGCTTCCGCTAAACACAACACATCTAGATTAAGTTAAGAAGAACAAAAGTTTTTAATACACCAATTCACCCCCCTCTTGGTGCCATCTAGATCCTAAATGAGCGACCCATACATGAAGAGGAGTGTTAAGAATATAAATATAAAGATGTTTCTCTTCCTAATGGCTTTAGCTTTTAGGATTATTGGTAGTACATTTAATTTAATAGTAAGCACAATACTGTATTTTTTGTAATGCTATACTCTAACAATTGGAATATTAATCAAACCAACGAGAATTGAATCGACGTAAATTATCTCTCATTTGTGTTTGAGAACTTATGATTCCGAGGTTGAAATCGTCATCTAAATAAATATGTTCTTCTATTCTCATCTTGATTATTATGATGATAACTTAATATCATTTTCCCTTTTTCAAATAAGTTGGAAGAGTAGTCAAATCAATTCGGTTATGTTTTATATGTAAACTTTTATTCATGCTCTCTTTTACACTTTCTTCACCTTAAATGATATTCTCCGAATTAAGTGATCGCTTTTCGAGATATTTTCCATGACCCTCGACAACTACAAAATAATATTTTATTTCAATCTAATTCATCAAATATAATGGTAATTATTATTTAAAATATAATGAAAAATAATAGGTTCACAGATTTACAAAATAATTTCGTTTGTTCATATCTTGAAATATAGAAAAATATAGGAGATTAAATGAAATGTAGAATGATCAATAACATATATCACTTATATTTTTAAAATAGTAAACTAAAACAAATTACTATGAGCATAAGTAATATAGAATTAAAAAAATTAAAAGAATAAATGCTAAAATTTAATACTTAATTGAAAATGAGAAGAATTTATCAAATAAATGAAAAAATATCAAACAATCATTGATATATGAACTTTATATATTATTATAATCATAATTTTAAAAATTAGGAAAATATTCGACACCTTTTAGAGCATGAAAAGAGAAAGGAGAATAAGTTTTCTTGAACTCTTGTAGCACTACAATTTATAATGTGCAAAATTAATATAATTTAGTTTATAGAGAAAAAAATTATATTCTATTCATATTACTTCCTATTGTGAATAGGAAAAAAATTCCTCACTCAAAGTTATTCCTATTCTTATTAGAAAAAATATAATCAATTTATCACCCACTCCTATTTTTAGTAGTAGAATTTATAGGTTCAATTTGGTTTAGCCAAAATTTCACTCCTACTGTTAGTAGAAATTATAGAAGTGTAGAAAAAAAATACCTCCAGCCGTCTAGAAAAAAAATGGTTGAATAATTGCTACAGTAGTGTAGACTCTAACCTTGGACGTTTTCTACCACTGTGGCACACAATTATATGTGATATAATTATACATATATAATACTTATATAAATTTTCAGTGCCTACAAGTGCAAACACGAACAGACATATAGCTTCGTCGTTGCCGCCTGGCTCACCGATGATATTGTCTTGCTCATTCGTCGTGTCGGCATCGTGCTCGCCAATGTTGCTGCCTTGCTCATCGAGTCCTCACACTGCAGCCCTCCTCATCGACGTTGTTGTCTTGTTCGTCGCCCCTCCGCCTTGCTCGTCGTTCCTGCCGCCCAATGCTACTGCCTTGCTCACATGCGTGGCTGCCCTACTTGTTGTTGTGTGGCCTGCCTTGCTCATCGCGTAACCATCAAACGTTGTTGTCTGCTTTGCTCGTAGTGTCAACTCCTTTTCGCCACATTTGTGTAAAAGTAGTCATTTGCTAGTTTGGAAGAGTTGTTTTCATTTTTTTTGTGTTAGCTGCTTTAGCACCATTGTTGCAGACTGCCTACTTGTGGTGCTTTATTAGATCCAATGATTTTGACTACTTGCTTGAGATATATTTCCGCTACCTACATAATGACTACTTGCTAGAGGAACATTGAAAACAATAAGATTCTTTTTTGTACAATAAAAAAATTAATTGCCCAGTAATTTGATTGCACAAAAAGTTTATTCTGGAATTGAGTGGTTAATTCAATTTGATACTTTCATATTGGAGCATCTTTGTTGACACTTTTACATAAGCCAACCTTCCATTAAGTATATCCTTTTGTGCCTTTATAAGGACAATATGAATTTCCCTTTTTGTTGGCGGCTGAAGCATGGAGCTTATGAATTATGAATTGATCGGAGTGGCTGAAGCATGGAACTTCCCTTTTTGGAGTGTATTAGAATTGTTTTGTGCATGTGTATTATGAATAATGAAGGTATGTGCAGTTATCAAGAGGAAATGTGTATAGTTTTTCTTTTTCAGTAAGGTATGTACTAAAAAAATTTTAGGGAAATAACATACTTTTTGTGTTTTTCATTTGTGATGGTTGCGATTGTTTCTAGGAAAATTGTCCTTTTTTATTTTTGTTTGATTTTTTGACAATTGCAATTGACTATCTTGAGTGCTAACAATATTCTCCTATTTCTTAATTGCTTGTGCCACTCTCCATATTATATTGAGATTTCATTTTTTTTACATTTAAACTTTTTCCTTCAATATCAACAAAATACAAGTACTTTCATCGATATAGATTTAGTCGAAAGTATTTAAGAATACATTAACTAGGAAATTAATGTTGAAGAAGGTGAAGGTGGGAGCTATGTTGAGTCTTATTAATTGACCGAACCTTATCTTATCATGAGATCAGATATCAAGGACGAAGCATATAATTATTATAATATGTATGTTAGAATAGTTGATTTTTCTATTCGGAAATCAAGAGCATATAAGTCAAGTGTACATGAAACATCATTAATAGCACAATTGTTTGTTTAAAAGAAGACGAGGAGATTTGAAGAGAAATGTGAGAAAGACGAATAAACATAAAAAAACTTCAAGATGATTGCTTGACACATTTATATGTTGATTTAAGATAAGACAATAAGGCGGGGGTGAGAAAATTTCATGAAGAATATAGTCATCCTTTAACAACACCATCAAAGATAATGTTTGGGCGTCCACACAAACCACCAATATTAAAGAAGAACATCGAGATGCTACACACTAGTGGCATTGGCCCATCAAATATTGCTCGAGCACTTCAATTTTTGGGTGAAGCACACATCAACCCTCAAGGTTGCATTAACTATTTGAAATAAAAAAGAAGAAGCATCCTCGGTAAAGAATGTCTTAGTATCATAAATTATTTTCAAAATAAGACCTGATGATCCAATTTATTTTCATTGATAGGAGTTGGATGAAAATGACACTGTAAGGAATTTTTTTGGACGGATGACAGAGTAAGGATTTGATACCACGTGTAGGACCAATAATTTAATAATGTCATTTGCACCAATTATTAGAATTAACCATCATTGGAAATTATATTTATTTGGGCATGCATTACTTGCCGATGAGACTGAGGAAATATTTATTTGGTTGTTTGAGAAATGATTGGAATGCATGAATGAAAGATAACCTAATTGCATTATCATTGATCAACATATCACAATGGATAATGTTTTATATAGGATTTTTTTCACACACTAAACACATATTTTGTACTTATGATATTGGGAGAAATGTGAGGATATATCTTCATGATTTATATGTGCATGGAACATTTAAGCATGATTATAATAAATGACTTTATTTATTCGCTAATGTGAATGAATTTGAGAGTGTTGGCTTTTTTGAAGGAAGAAGTATATTCTAGATGAACATTGGTTACAAAACATGTACAACAAACATAGACAAATGTGTATCACTTTATTAGGAATCTTTATACTGTGAGCATGCATACTATTTAAAAAGGCATAAAGTATTAATATCTTTTTGATGGGTTTGTTAATACAAATACGTTGTTGATTGATTTTGCACAACAATATGATAGAACTATCAAATCTCATCATAGAGTTGAAGAAATGTGAAGATTTCGTTAATACGAAAAGAATCCTGTGTTAGTAAGCAAGTATTCATTTGAGGATCATGCAGCAATATTGGACAACAGCACAACGAGCAAGGCATGCAGTGTTGAGCGTCAACGTCGGTGAGCAGGACCACACAACACGTATCTAAATCAGGTAGGTAACATCTTGATCTAAAGCAGGCAGTCAAGAACATCAGATCTAATGCCACACCACAAGTAGGTAGTCCTCAAATCTAAAAGCAGTTCACATAGGAAAAGCTTGAAAACAACACACTCTTCCAGAGTGAGGAGAGGAAGCTAACTTTACCAACAAATGACTAGGAAGCAATATGATAATGCGACAAGCAAGGCAAGAAGGATGAGCAAGCCGAAGAGGAATTCTTGGTCGTGCATGCCCTATTTTATCTAGGAGAGAAAAATTCGCCACGAGCAGGGTGGCAACACGGTGAGCAGGCAACGGAGCGACGAGCAAGGCATCGACACGGCGAGCAAGGCAACAATGTAGTAAGGAGGAATTCTCGATCATGTGTGACCTATTTTCTCGAGAGGGAAAAAAACCTTGCTTTAGGGATTTTGATTTGAACAAGATCGATCCATTTTTTTTTGTGAACCATTCGATTTTTAGTCGAGTTGAGGCAATTTTTTTGTTGATAATAGATATGAGATCTAGTGTTGGTGGATGTAGTGCATGGTGTTCCCTACTTAAGCAGGGAACACTCCCACTAAATCCACTTATAAACGAAAAAATAGACCTCTCACTTGACTCCATATTTCCCTCCAAAAATCCACACCCTAGCTTTATCTCGTCCAAGTGCAGCTGTCAGTTTTGCTTTGATCAGATGTTGCTTCGACCGCCTGCTACTCCGACCACTTCCACACGCCAAACCAAAAAAAAATCTATGCCCTAGCCCTTGCCACACCAAGTGTCCATCTTTCATGCAAATTATCCTCCTCCACCCGTTTTGTTTTCTTTGAGAGCATCTTTGCTTGTTTGTGACCATGACTCATGCAAATTTGTTTGGTACTAGTAGCGTGGAATGTTGTAAGCAATGTAGAAGATTTTTGCTAATCTTATTTTTCATTTGTTTAGGTTGATTATGCACCAATGGAGATGTTCAACAAACATTCAATATTGGAGAGGACAAGTTTCTTCAATTGAAGGGGTGTGCCTACATGGAGTTTCTCCAAGTAGATGAACTTCAAATTCCCATCTAGTAGTTGCCAACAATATTTTATTTATATGGACTTGGCATGGACCATAATCTTATTTTATATGTTTCTACAACAGAGAAAGACAATGTGCCCTATAAAACAAAGATTAAATATCTTCCATTGTGATTACAGATGATGTGTCTAATGGAAACCGAGCAAACATTCACTCTATATAAGAAAGGACGGCAAAAATTGAGTTGAGTAGGTTCCACTAAAAGCATTATCCTTAGTCTAATGTCATTATGATGGAAACAAAAATTGAACTACAAGTTCCACTAAAGACATACAAACTTACAAGAATTTGAGGTTAGAAACATTAGAGTATTAGAAAAAGCTCAAAAAAAATTAGAAATTTAAGAACTAAAGCACAATGTACCTAAGTAAATATTGGAAGTTGAGAATCAACTAGGCAACTCAAAAAGTCTGAATAATAAAATCATGTCATGAATGCATCCCAGGCTTATGAGTTGAAACAACAAAAAAAATGAGTAATTAGTCGGACCAAATGAAACTTATTGTTGCAAATGGACAATCGTAGGCGGTTGCAGTGTCATCCTCTGCCGCCATAACTAGGCAACGTTCAAAGGAAAGTAAGAAGACGAAGAGGCAAATATAAGAGGAGAAGGAGAAAATGACATCCTATGTGACAAATATAAGAGCAGAACTGACATCGACGAGGCAACCGGAAGGGACTCGAACATTTTAGAGGACGGATTTGATTTTATTTAGAATTATATTCTCTTTTTTTAAGTGTCATGACATTTTCTATCTTAGTCCCATTTAAAATTTAACATGAATACATCTCAAAATGTCACAAATTAAAATTCGGGGACTAGAATGGGATTCACCTAAAAGTTAAGGGAAAACTACATATGAAAATTACTCAATAAACTACAAATAATTAGTTTCATTCAATGAATTTTCTCGACCATTCTCCTCTAAATTAGACTCCCGTCTTGTCCTATTATATAGAGTTTTTTTTACATGTACTAGCAATTTGAATATTTAATAGTGCAAAATGATTCAATTAGTGATTAGATTTTAGTTATTTAATTAAGTAAAAGTGTTGACGAATGTAGCGTTTGAATTGGCCGATGAATGTAAAATGACTAAAAAATATATTAATGATTATTTAAATAGTTTGAATTATTTTTGTATATCCTAAATTAAAGTAACTCATTTTATTAACTATTTTTAATATTAATGCATTTAGTAGTAGAATAAATAGTGAACCAAATAATTATAGATTAATAAAATTTTGATAAATAACATAGTGATATGATAGTATATCAATAATTAGTAATTAAATATTTTGATACAATACGTAAAATAAATTTTAATATACTAGTAATTATCCTTATATTAACAATGTTTGCCATTATAAATTGTACTTAGCAAATACATTACCTAATATATTGACTTAATCAATATATTACATGCTATCTTGGATGTTATTTTAAGGATATATCAAAGAGTAAAAAAGTTACTGAGTTGTGGTATGATGTGAGAGCAATTTTTCATCAACTACCATTCGACTTTAGCATTAACTCAAATATATCATCTAATTTTGATTTATAATAGAAACATCCTTCAAGTTTAAGTTTGTAATTAAATTATACCTTTACCTGTTATAGAAAGTCACCTGCTATTATTTGTGTCATCTTATTTTTTTCGATATTATACACACACACACACACACACACACACACACACACATATATATATATATATATCCAAATACCATAATATAGTATACTAATATGATAAAGACTTTCAATTTTTTCTAAAAAAATATAATTTAAAATCTTGATAGAACAAAATAAAAATTAAATTAATTAATTAAAAACAAATATAAAATTAATTTATAATCGAAATCCAAAATATTTAAAACTTCAAACTACAAATTACTTATCAATAATATCAAATTATAACATAATTTAGTTCAAAATATATATTTAACTATTAATATTATTATGTGGATGGTCTAAAATAAAAATATTTTTTTCTTGATCGTGTTTGCAATATGAATTTGAAGTTCAAATCCAAAAATATAAAAAAAATAATTATTTAAATCGATTGAGATTGTCTAAGTTTTGATTGCGTTGAATTTTATCATTTTATCAACTTGGGTTTGTTGATACAATTTAGTTCTTAGAAGTTAAATCAAGTTTTTTCGAATTCAATTATATAATAGTTAAATTAGTATCAACTATAATCACATAAGTATTTAAAATTAGTATATTATAATAGGGCATGGAAATATACAATTTTTCAAAATATTAAAAATATGAGATGATATAGTAGTATAGGTGACTCCCTATAATAAGTAAAGAGACAATTTGGTTTTAAATTTAAAATTGGAGGATGTTCTTGTTACAAACAAAAGTTAGAAGATAGATTTGGGCTAATACTAAAGTTGAAAGGTAGTTAATGGAAATTATTTTATCATGTTACTATATTGGGCGCATCATATCATTTTAAAATATTAAAAAAAACTAGATTGACATGTCATTAACATAAACAATTTAGATCAACCCCCCATATATATTTTTATCTTCAATGAGGTTATTAGAAAGATCCTATGTTATTAAAACCGGACCGGACCGGACGGTTCAACTGGTTCAACCACGAACTGGTGGCTAGACCGGTCTGATTTTAATGCAAAACCGGAAATGATGTTGAACCGGATAAAATCGACAAACCGGTGAACCGGTCCAAAATGGGGTTCAACTTCAAATTTGAAAAAAAAATCAAAATGAAAAAAAATATATTAAAAAATGGAAGCAAAATTTGTATAAAAGGAAAGTATTTGAAAACAATTACTAAAAATTAGATTGGAAACCATAACAAATATGGGAGGAGAATGAATAAAGAGAAGAAATGGAAATTAAAAAAAGGAAAGATTTGGTAATAATTAAAAGTTAAGTAAAATAATAGGAAAGTGAATAAAATTTGAATTAAACTAATTAATATGACATTATTAATATAGTAAAAATATCAAAGAACATAAATTTTCGGTAAATATTAAATATTATAAAATGAAAATATTTGTCAACAATAAAATTGGAAATAGGAAATAAATAAAAAGAGAGTAAATAAGAAAAAGAAATATAAATAGAAAAGAAAATAGGTTCAAGAAAAGTTAGAAATAATTTGAGTAAAATAATTAATATAACATTATTAGTATTATNAAAAAGAGAGTAAATAAGAAAAAGAAATATAAATAGAAAAGAAAATAGGTTCAAGAAAAGTTAGAAATAATTTGAGTAAAATAATTAATATAACATTATTAGTATTATCTAAATAATAATATATCATCTCATGCATTTTTATAAGCATTAATTTTTTTAATATATATAATTTTTTCAAAAAAATGATTCAACTCAAATAAAGGTAAAAAAAGTATTGAAATAAATATAAGAGATTTTTAAAAAAAATATCATTAAGCAAAATGAAAATGAAATGACAAAATATAAGAGAATTAGTAGAAATATGCGAGAAGAAGATGAAAATTGAAAAGAATAAAATAAAATAATCAAATTAAGAGTGAGTTAGAATAAAATAAATTAATATAATTATTACTATCACATAATAATAAAAGATAATAATTTATTAATCATCATGATTTTAAATAAGCATCATATTTTAAACATACAATAAATAATATTTTAAAGTATATCTAATTATTAGTTAGTTATTATCAAATATTTTATATAACATATAAATATTAATTGTGTTATATATCATAGAATATTATAAATAATATTATTTTAATAAATTTGATTCAATTCGATTGAATTCGATCGAACCGATTTAGCCGTGACCCAGTTAATCGTCTGGTCCGATCTCCGATCCAATTTTAATAACATTGCCTATTATCACTGAAGCAAAATTTGCGCTATAAGCTTTCAAGTTAAATTTTAATTGATACACATGATATTCAAATGTCACATATGTTATCTCTTTCTGGCTCACATAAAAAAGGACTTTTTGAGAAAGTATCAAAGAATTAATTCATTGTATAGAGACGAACAAAATGGAATAAACCTGCTTATATACCCAACGTGCCTACGGCAATATAATGTTTCGTAGAAGCAAAAGGAATTCTAAAAAATAATAATTTTTCATTAAATGAGTTTAGTTTTCCAATAAATTAAGCTTTGCTTCTAAGTTGCAACTAAATTTTAGTTTCAAAAAAGATCTTCATAAAATTTTATCTTTGAGAAAATAATATTTATGGGGAGATCCTTCTACAAGCTTCATGAGGATAAAAATAAATGAGGGTTATATTCGAATGTTTTACTTTTTTGTTTTATTGACGTGGCAAGTTATTTTTTCCTAATTTTTAAAAATGATTTGACATGTATAATCAATATAGTCATGTCGTATGACCCTCTATAATAGGTAAAGATGGTAATTTCCTTATAATTTCAACATTGACGGAAATTTTGTTAGATGAGAATTAAGATGTTAAACTTAAAAGGAATTGCATTAAAAAATTTTAGGTGTTTACATCCATTTTCATAATCTTAAAATCTTTAATAATGGTAAGGGTTTAAACATTTAGATTTCTCCTTGCATATGTTAATATAGATACAAGATTTACAAAGGGAAAAAATGATATCGTATCAGTTTTGTTTGAAAGAATTAGTGAAACTTTAGAACTAGCGAATCTTTTGAATGTTTAAACTATTTGATTTTATAATGCAAACTAGAAGCCATGCAATGTGGCGTCAAAAAAAGAAAAAAAAAAGCACTAAACGCACACATGAAATCAATAAACGGACAGAGATTGTCCAAGGATGAGGCAGTCGGACACTACGCCACATGAACAACAAGAAAGACAAACAAATGCGCGCCAAATACTACAATTCGAACGATGCATTGGATTTGTTGCTCTCGAGTTCAGAAGTCCCAGGATTTATCTTGTTCTGCTTCATCATGTGAGCAGCAGGCTTCATGACGGGAACCTTGGTGCCGTATCCGGCTTCAACGTCGCCCTTGCTGCCGGCGGCTTGCTTCTCATGCGCTGCTCTCGTCGCTGGCCGGTCGGAGAGCTTGCGAGCGCAGAACCTCCCGACGGCGCAGGCGATGACCGCCAGCACAGTAATAATGCCGAGCACGATGAACACTGGGCCAAAGGATCCATCGGACGAAGGCTGGCTACGAACTGGACGGGTGTACGCCGGTTGCGGAAGGGAGGACATGTTACCTTGATATGTATTATATATATTACTCTCTCAACAAGAACACAAGATTTAATTAGTGTCCTCTGGCTCTCTGTGGCCTGTGCATCGCCTTCGTCATGGTTGTGAGGTTTTTATCCATTAACAAAGGGGGGATGCATGGAGGAGGAGGAGGAGGAGGAGGAGGAGGAGGTTTTTATGCTTTGTTAAAGTTGTGGATTTAGTGGTTGTTCTTTTGAAATGCTTAGGAATGAGAGAAAGGTTTGGAGTGATGAGCTTTTTGAAGCTGGATGGGGAGATGTGCCCATGGAGCTTTAACAACGAATTGGAATCAAATAAGTAGAGGATGTATCATTGTTCATCCCTTTGACAGGTGGGTGTGGGACTGAGAGCAAAGGGCAGGCAAAACTTTCTTTAGCTGATTTATGTTGTGGTACACTGGCATATCAAACTCAGGAGTAGACTGTAGCTAACTTCCTGTTGAAGCCTGTTAGTGCTACAACCAAAAAGAACAAAAGAAAAGAAATAAATAAAAGAGAAGAAGCTTCTTGGTGTCAATCTTGTGATTGAAGCTCTGCATATGGGTACAAGTACAACTAACTAAAATGGTAGAAAATAGTGAGAGAGGTGGAAGAACAAGAACCATTAATTTGGCTCGTGAGGAAAGGAAGAGGAACGGTAATATTTTGAAATGTTCCTGACAGTAATATTTTTCAAGTGCCAATCAAGGTTGTTTTAAGTAGATTCTTTTTTTTTGTGAACTCTTATCGAAAAGTCATATCGTGAACTCGTAGAGCTTATTTATCAAATAAATTAAATTATAAAATAATTATCATGCATTCACAATATAAAATTATACACATATTTAATATCCAAATATATAAAAATTAATATATTATATTAATATGACATAAATATGAAGCAATGAAAATCAAAACTATCACTTCTAAATAACTTACAACTTTATAATTTATTAAGTTGAAAAAAAAGAAAGATAACAATGCATTAAAATTAATTGCAATAATTTCAATTCACAATATATTATTTATGAACTTCACTCTTAATTATTAAAAGTTAGTTAAACAAAATATTTAATATTTAAGAATACTTTATTATACGAAATGAAGACTCGTGCATACTCATGTAGAATAATACAAATTTTTATAAACTCTACAAGAGTCTATAAGAGTTTATGTAATTTTTAAAATTTTTTAATAAAATTTAAAAGTCTAAATAATTTATGAGTTTATGTCGACTTAACTCATTGTGCTTATCTAAATTCTTAAATTCATAAGATTTTAAGAGTTTGACAATATTAGTGGCAATGAAATTTCCAATCAACAAACTTGAGCATTGTTGCATCATCCTAAAAACATAATCCTTGATATATATGTCAAAAATATAAATATGATTTTTTATCAGCTTAACTTTATAAATTGTTGACAATTCATCTAAATTGAAAATATAGAAAGAACTCTTTTGAATTAAAAAAAAAGAATCCAAGGCATAATACAAAATAAAAATTAAAGAATAACAAATCTGATTGATGAAAATCAAATTTGAGCGGTGCACCACGACTCGAAATAGGAAGATAATTGGAAGGAATATTAGCTAGTCAATTGAGTTCATTGAGTATAGCGAGAGAGAAAGAACTAAATGGAAAGAATTGGTGACATTACATGGTTATTTCGTCTATATTATGTAGTGGAATCACCTGCCTAACAATGGACTCCTTCTGCACCAATTTATTTGTAGCAAATAACAACGATGAAGCATGCAGCACTACACCCTCACATTTTCACAAAACGTCATATGAGCAATCACTATAGCAACATAGGAAAAAATATATCAAAGATACAGATAAACTACAGATGCATAGATCCTCCTACTGCTGTGAGCCTTTGAGCTTTCACAATGGTTTTAATAATGTCAGCATCAGAATGTCTCACTCGGTCTAAATGCTGAAATCAGGTTCATGATATGTTCAAGTGTCCTGAACAATGCAATTATCAGTGCTCGTCTTCTCACAACCAGAGGCTTCCCGATCTAGTAACATGATGTCCGTTGCGTCCTATGTGAGTTGTTGGACCTGTAAGAAAACAATAATTATAAGTAGCAGCCAAACCTTTTTTTAGAAAAGTGGCTCGGATGATAAGAATAGTACATATGAAATTAAAATAGAAATAAAGGCACACAAATCTGAGGATTAGAATAGGAGTAAACTATACAAGCGGTACACACTTTTTTAGTTCGACCATTAACATTTATTTTATGATAAGATAGTATTCAATTTGAATTTTTTTTCACACGCGCTCATTTTGATTGATTGTCATTAATTTTCAAGTTACTACGCTAACGTGGATGTCATAAAAATAATTTCTCTCTCCTCAAATTGATTCAAACTATTGGATATTTATTTTCTTTCTCTTACATGTCAACATTCTCTCTTGTGGCAACAATAAATTAATAAAAAAAATTAAAATAAAAAGGAAACTACAAAGGAGGAGGCGACCACTCTCTTCCTCTCTCCTCATGCGAAGAGGGGTGCCCACGAGGGCGAGAGGAGGGGGGCCATCGCCTCAGTCTTCTTCTATCTCAAGTGCAGGGAGAGTGCTGCCCCCTCCCTCATCGCCTGCAACGAGAGAGAGGGGGGTTGTCACCCCTCTCCTCCGACAAGGGGCGGGAACCCTGCTCAAGGGTTGCAGCCTTTTTTTTAAATTTATTATTTTATTAATATATTATTACATGGAGGAAGGATTATCGATGTGGCAAAGCGAGGAAATGTCTTAATGGCATCTACATAATTATTTTAACTCGAAAATCAATGGTAGTCAGTCAAGATGACCACACTTGTAATTTTTTGTGATACAAAATGAAGAATGACAATTTGAGGAACGAACGAAAGTTGGATGATAACCTACGAAACTTACTCGTGAGAATCGAAATACAAACTTATTCATTATAAAACAATAGGTTTTAACTTTGCAACATCAAGTTTCAGCCAATGTTTTTTTACCTAACCGTGGCTGCTAATAGAAATGTATACAAACTGAGAGATCTTGAGAAAAAATAAAATATATTGAGCAGCAAGTTCAGGTAGTCAATATTTAACACAAGCTGCATTCGTGTTTCATTCATAAAGCATCTTGAGAATTTTCCAACTACAAATTTTTGTAGTTATCAACTTCCTAGATGTTGCAAATTAGCAATTAACATAGAGTAGAAAGCATATCATATATCACAGACCAATAAAAGGCAGAAATATTATGTAGCATGTAGTTGAAAATGTAATGCCTCATATCATTGTTAAGGCGTCACAAGAGTATTATCGATATTTCACTTATTCAAATTTTACAATATCAAAATTTCAAAATGACTCAATTTTGTCAAAAATTTCAACACAAACTTTGTTAAAAATCCACTAAAAACATCAATACACATAATAATAAAGATTAAGCTCAAATAATATAAAATAATAATGGAATATAGCAAATAGAAACTAGATCAAATGACATAAATAAGAGTTCATAAGAATAAACACAAAGGTTGTCAAGTTTCAAACTCAGAAACTAACTTTAGTGACAATAAAGAATTAAGAATTATTCTCTTCGATCTCTCTTTCATACATTTCTATTTTTTTTCTTTTTTGCCAATGCATGTAAGCAAGCAAGCAAACAAATATCACTCCTCATAAGAGATCTCCTGTACCTTGCCTACAAGATTAAAAAAAAATAGAGAAGTATTCCTACATCAAATTTTAATTATTCTTGGTCATTTAGATTCATGAATAATTCAAATTAATAGTTAAGGATAGATCTTACCCTTCTTTTTATCTCCTCAAACAAATTATAAAATAGAGGGGCGAGCATAAAGAGCTTGGTGAGAAAATGATTTCACAAAAATATAAGAAAATTGAAAAATAAATTCGATAGAACATCACATCCCAAAATTTCATCACCAAGATTAAAACAACATACATATAATACTTATCTTAGCTTATAAGAAAATACTTACAAAACATATGCAAATATGTTAGAAGGATCCAATATTTATGTGTCGTTATACTACATCATCAACTGTGAGTACTAGGAGTGTTCTGTAGGATCTAGATGTCACCAAGAGAGGAGGGGGGTAAATTGGTATATTAAAACTTTTTTTATTTTTACTCAACTAGATTTGTTATATCATCGGAAGCACACATATGCAAATATAAGCAAGTAGAAAAGGAAGACAGAAAAACAAATAAGCAAACAAACACAAAGGTTTGTTGACGAGGTTCGGTCGAACTCCTGACCTACGTCCCAGCTCCGGTCTTCTCGAACTCGAGACCTTCGGAGATCACTGAACTCCTTCTTCAAGGGTGAAGGCTCTCTTACAACTTCTCCTTTCTTTTCTATAGGACAAGGAGACAAACTCTTACAAGTTCGCTCACGAACTCTCACTCCCTTCTATCCTGGATTCTTCACTCGAATCGCAGAAGGGGAACTAAGGCTTTTTTCGCTCAAGCTCTCACTAGTTAATTTGCTAAAGTTACTTCCCAAGACTCTTGGGATTACAATATGTACTCCGCAAAAATGACCTAATTTGTCACTCAGAAAACTAGCCGTTAATGCAAGTACATAACACTTCACCTAACCCCTGGTCGCCCACTGCTGCTGCCTCGGTCGACCGTTGCTCTTGTGAAGTCTCGATTTGAATTGCCATCTGGTGCTTCGGTCGTCCATCGCTCACCCTCGGTCGTCCGTAGTTCAAAGTCTGAAGCCTTAGTTCCTCAGCCAAGCTACTTCGGTCGTCCGTCAATCCTTTGGCCACCCAATCTTGACTTAAGTTCCCTTCTTCAGCTGATCTCTGGTCGTCTGCTAATTGCACATCAACCTCCTCGGACGTCCACTCTCTAGTTGAAGAATGCGGTCAAGCTCCTTCGATCGTCCACGCTTCATCTTCGATTGACC
>LTAE01003822.1:0-17611 GCA_001647135.1 Pontederia paniculata | reverse complement strand
GTGTAAAGCAGCTTCAGGCTTTGAAGCACGATTATATCACCATCAATCTTTTTCTCCACTCCTCTGAACTCCTATAAACCAAAAAAAAATTCATTAACAAATAGTAAGACATTATTGAATATGTAATGAATAAAATTTTATGAACTTGTACCATGCATCACAAAGTGATTGCCAAACATCACAATTTAATCCAGCAGGAGGTGAATCACGTGCTAAGGAGATATTGTCGTTTGTTTCCTTCATCGCCTTAACTCTATAATTGTGTAATTGTGAACGTAAACGATGTTGGGCTACATACATAAAAACTTATGATTCTTCTGAGATAAGAAAAAAACATTATTAATTTAAAACATATATGAATTAACTACAAATAAATTCTCTTTTTTTACCAAAAATATTATTCCCCAAAGTGCTTTTAGATGCAACTTGTACCAAAAAAAACTTTTAAGAGAATATGAGCAATAGCTTGTTTAGAAGGATTAGACACATGATCTAGGTACTCGAATTTCTCATCCATTTTGATAATCTCATTGATTGTGATTCCCTGAGTTGAGAGTCTTTCTTTTTATAGGTTAGCTCATCTAGGTTCTGATCATTCTAATGATCTTCTTCTATGAGCTTAATCCCCATAGGTTGATCACAGATATTGTCAATTTTGTTTTTCTTGAAGATGACATGTATTGATTTTCTAATAGTGTTTTTTTGGTTGTACCCTCTATAAAGCTTACTAAGGTTTGAGTATCCTAGAAGAGATGTATCACTCTTTTCATCAGATAAATTTTTGTTTGCTCAAACTTCTCAAGACAAGACAGTTGCACCTAGTTACTCTAAGATATAAGATGTTTGATCTTTTACCATACATCATTTCAAACAGATTTTCTTATTTTGGGATTTACTCAACACTTCGTTCTGAATCATATTAGGAAGTGTTGACAGCTTCTGCCCAACATGTTCACTGGGATCCTAGATTCAACATGTTCACTGGGTCGGATTGAACTGATGAATTCGACGATCTGAACCGATCAAATCTCAATTGAACTGAATCGAACCTAAACCGTTCCGATCATAATTCGATCACCAATGGGTTGGATAGTGATTTCAATTTTTCAAACCCAATCAATTTGACCCAACCCGATGACCCAAACTTATATTTTTTTTATTAAATTTTAACCAATTTGTTCTTGATAAAATTTTATATTAATTTAAAATTAAAATATATTAACAAAAATATACTTTATATCCTTGAAAGGTATCACAAACCTTTGAAAAAAATATATTTCTTTCTTTCTTAAAGAGATAGTTAATATTAGATATTATAAAAAAATAATTAAAAATATAAAAAAAAATTAATTAGGTAATCAATAAATTGACCCGATCCTACGGAGATCAAATTTAATAACTATTTTATCATCAACTCGACCCAACCCAATCCAATCCGATCAAAATTAATTGGGTTAGGTCGGACTAAGATGGGGTCAGGTCAAAACCGACCCATAGAGTACCCCATCCCATCCATCATGAGTGGGGTCCAACAACCTACTCTAATCAGGCTTGTCATGGCTACATCTCATCCTCCACGAATACATTATCAAATCCACCATGAGTGGATCCAACAACCCCTGCCAATCACGATTGTAATGGTCTCACCTCGTCGTCCAGTAATATAGCTTTTGATTTGTCAGGATTGGGGTCCAACATCCCGTGCCAATTGCACCAATAATGGCCCGACGTTGTCCTCCTTGAGAAGTTACAACAATCGCACAACCGTTGCTTCGTGTCTGAATGGCCCCATCTCCTCATCCATGAGAGGTCCAACAATACCCACAACATCACTTGCACCCACAATGGCCTCTCTTCGAAGGTTATCAAGTTCGAAAGTTTAAGTAGATTTGTTTTTCCTTCCATAAACTCATATCGTGAACTCATAGAGATTATGCATCAAGTAAATTTATTTATAAACTAATTAAATATATCAACGATACAAAATTATACCACCAATTGAAGATCCATAAATATTAAAAAAATAATATATTTCACTAATATGATCAAATATATAGTAACAAATATAAGCACTATTACAAATTACTACCTAGCTAATGATTACAACTTGTTAATCAAAGAAAAAAAAGATAACTATGTATTTGCTGCAATAAAAGTCAAATATATATTTATAAACTAAATTCTTAATCTTAATTAATTAGTTAAGAACAATATTTAATATTTGTAAGCTCTTTCCCTTATATAAAATGAAGAGTTGTGTTTGTTGTATAAAATCATATATACTCGTATAAACTGTATAAAGTTTTACATATATTTTTAAATCAAATTTGAATAAAATATGAAATTCTAAATCATATGATATTCTATTCTAATTTTACTTGTTTACTTTATCTAAACTTTTAAACTCATAAGAGTTTAAAGAGTTGACTTTAAAGTTTGACAATGTTACTCTCAGTCATCATAATTCAACACACACATTATCTCGCCCTCCGTGAGTATCTCCTTACTCTAATTCGAGCTGCCATGCATGATCTAATGCATTTATATTAATTCATATTTAAAATATAAATTTTCACGCAGGATTCATGATACATCAACAATAATACATTAAAAAAATATTCATGATAAGAGAATAACACTATAACCTTCAAATCCATGAAAATCACATAACGAAAATCCATAAAATATTAAAAACTGAACCCCCGTAAATCATCACATTAGCTCAAAGACAATCACATCATTAACTTGCATAATTAATCAAATGAGCTAAGAAAATGAAATAATTGGTACACCAATGGTGTAGACATGTAAGTTCATGAAATTCATTCACCTTGAGTATGCTTGACATCTTCGGATTGCTCACATCTGAGCAAATCAACAAATTGGGAACCTAGTCAAGCATTTAATTAAGTTCCGTTAGTGTCTTTTATTATATATTGTAAGCCATACAATAAGAACTTGTATCATTCTTTTACTTATTATATAACTAAATTGCACATATGAATTAAATCATGTAATCATATCGAATACAAAATAATATAAGTATTACTTAGAACTTTGGTATTCAAAAAATAATAACACTTTATAAATAAGGTTCATTAGGCTTTTGGTAATCACTTATCTATTATGATTAAATAATTTATTAAATAGAATATCCCAAGTAAAATCACTTACTATTTATGATAATTAATTTGTCACATCGATATGATCATTACTTATTTTTTTAATTATAATTATCTAAGATTTGCATCATTATAACATTTATCATTGGTATCTTATCATTAGATTGACTTTGATGACTAATGAAAACCTTGTCTATGATTTATTCGTCAATCTACCTATAATGATTGGAGAATTATATTCCACCATCCTAATTGATAATTACTTAAATGACCTCTAGATTCTGTCTAAATCATCAATCCATTATAACTATATTGTTTACCATCAACTTATTTATTTTTCTCTGATTGGCCACTAATCTTTTTCAAGTACAAGTATATATATATATGAGCTTACAATTTAGATATTTAACATTTGATATATGCACTCAATTAAGCTATAGCTAATTGATAATTTAATATTATACTTCAACCATGGATTTATACGAATAACTCAATTTATACTTGACCTTAATCCAAATCCCAATTTCATATTTAAACTTAATTAGATTAACACGTAACTAATACTTAATTATCCAAGTTACTTATCAAATTATTCTAACTACATAATTACATGTTTTAATATAATTTAACCATTATTCAAATGTTGAATCTAATTTACTTATAGATAAATCCTTAATTATTTATATTTCCAACCAACTAAAAAGAAAATCAGATGATATATTATAATCTAAGAGAGTTAGTCAAGGTCACTAAATGAGTTGTCTACACTTACCACAAGTTCAAGAGATTGAGCAAGTACACCCCTCTGTGACTTCCATATATGACAATCTTCGTATGTTGTAAATGGGAGGTTGGCCACCCGCATCAGAGATCAGATTGTCTGCACTGGTACATATGATAGCGCCAAGGACTTGGCTTTCACGACAGAGGAGCAAGTGAATGCCAAGATGCGTAGAGCGAACTTTGACAAGAAGTGAACCATTAAGGACATGTAGCGAGAGGCTGTGTGTCACATGTGTGCTTAACCAACATCATTTTGTCAAATTATAGATTTGATTATTATATTAAGTTACCATGTATGTTCAAATAGTTATGTATGTATATATTTATCAACCATTGGATTAAGGATTGATGACCAATAAAATATTGGCATGTGGCATAGAGAATTTATGCGTAGATAATTATGAATAAATTATTTAAATTATTGATTACAATATATATGTATGCATTTAGATAATGTTAAATATGATTAATTAGAGATAACATGTGCATTTTTATCCAAAACTATTTCGATTGGACCATCATTTTGACTAGTGACATTTCAAGCCACCATTAAGGCCCTGTTTGGCTGCTTCTTTTTTGTGCCCAGAATAAGTTAAAATGTTCCAAGGAACATTTTATTCTTCATCTTGTACTGGCAATGCTGTTTGACTGCAATTAATTATTCTGCTCTCCCCATTCTTCTACCGTTTGGTTGACACAAGAGAATATTTATGGAATAAGTTGAATTTTTTTAAATGACATTTTTACCCATGATTGAAACTCAAGGTTGAAGAGCGGACGATCAAAGGTTTGATGTTGAAGAGAATGGTCGTCCGAAGGACTCAAGGTGGAGACAGTGGACGACCAGTGGACTGCCAAGGCTGAGAGTGGACATCCAAAGAGCTCAGGGTGGAGACAGTGGACGACCAAAGCAGAAGGCAGGTGGATGAGGTGACCGCAGGTTGAGTGCGGCGACCGATTGACATCCGGAGAAGACAAAGGACGTCCGGAGTCTTGGTGAGAAGACGAGTGGACGTCCAGAGAGAATGTCTGGAGAAGACAGTGGACGTCCGATGACGTCCGGACCAAAGCAAAAGGCAGGTGGATGAGTGGTCTACCGCAGGTTGAGTGCGGGCGACCGGGACGTCAGGAGAAGACAAAGGACGTCCAGAGTGGTGAGAAGGCGAGTGGACGTCCAGTGAATGTCTGGAGAAGACAATGGACGTCCGAAGTTTCAGGAGGAAATTAGCGGACGTCCGGACCAAGCAACACAACGGTGACGAAAGAGAGATTTTTTTATAAAAAGATAAGTGATGCCCCTTCATTAAACAAGCCTTTTTTTTCTTTGTTCACGTGAGAACAAATTATTCGTGCTTCACGTGAGAACAATTTGTTCTTCAATTGGTAATAAAGAAGAATGGTTTCACGGAAAGCAATGTAGTTTTAAAATCTGGCAAAACAATATTGTTCTTGGGCTGTTTGGGTAAAAATGCAAGAACAAGGTGATTATTCTCACATTGTTCTTGTACCAAACAGGGCCTAAGTTAGCAGCTTATTATCAACTCACCTTAAGATTTTTTCAAGCAGTCATATATAGCCACAAAAAAATTGTACAAATTATAAAAGTTATATTTAGTTATCTACTACATCCGAAAAAATTAACAAAACTAAATACCTTGCATAGAAGCAAAAAAAAAATTGACAAGAACAATCATCTAAGGTAAGAGATTTTACCTAAATTGATTCCTTCATCTCTATTTTTCTCTCTTAGTGTCTTTTTCTTCAAAATTTATTATATTTTATAAAAGCTTCCTATAAAAGGTTGCTTTCCATGGCCTCCAATTTTAGTCAAAACTAATGTTTGTGAAGCAAGTTATGAATCTTGTCCTGAGATAACTATATGTTCTGATTATAAATTAGAGCATAATTTTGTCCATTTGAGTTACTATTTGAAATTTGTACATTTTTATATATACTATGTAGAGGTTCAAAGGAAAGTGGAATCGTCAAATTATGATATGTATATTGGAAGAAATGAATTTTTCATCTTGTATAATCTAGAATGCCAAAATTCAGAACAAGCAAGGAATATGACCTGACTTTTCGAATTTTGTCAAGAGTGAATATAAGAATTTAAACTTTGATATTTTGATGCTTAAATCTAACTTATCCAGTTGTAGAGAAATTGTTATCTCATGAATTGAAAATGTACAAATAGAGTTATAAATTATTCTTCTAGTGTCACTCAAAAAAAGGATTGACTCTTGAAAATATAATAAATATTTAATTTTGGAACTTCTCAAACCTTACAAGATGCTTGAGACAGTGGGGTCATGGTTTATCGTATAGCTTTGTCACAATGTTGGTCAGGGTCCATAACATTATCCATGTTTTATGATATGGAAGAATCACCCAAAGAGAGTGACCACGTGGGAGTCGGAGGAGGACATGCACATTCTCACATGTTTTGAGTATTCAGGTGTGTACAAATTTCCATGACGAATCTTTTATTATGGGTGTTATAATTGTAAGTCCAAGCCCAATTAAAGCTAACCCAAAAAGGCCAACAACAAAATTCCATAAATAACTAGAACTAACATAGGCAATTGCGTCTTTGTGCAATAAAAAATTAATAAATAATAAAATAAATTTTGATCAAACCATTGGATGCTTGACACGTGGCATGAGGAGGGGGTTATAAAAAGGGACAGACCCCTTCTTTTCTTTTTTTTCACCTTCCTCTGTCGCCTACTTCTTCTCCTTCGACTTGGACGGTGGGAATGTCTACTAGGAGAGGTCCAGACACCAGTATCTAATGACAATTTGACCATCAAATGGTATGATCGGACGAGCTCGATGAGGCGAAGACAATAGTGTAGATTTTGGTGGTTGTTGTGGATTTTGTGTGGCTTGGGTTTGAATCACTCGTCATCGTCATGTAGGAGAAGTCTAACTATTGTGAGACACGGGGCTTCACCATTTTTATGTCAGTAAGTCTTAGTGATGGATTTTCATGATTGAATTTTTGTTCAGATTTGTTTTCTGATTATATTTCATGGAATCATTTTTTCACTAAATGCTTTGTGCTCGCCCACATATTCCTTTATTTTTTTATATACTTTGTAGGCGAGGAAAAGATTCTTTATGAGGGATGATATTGTTTGCTTGTTTGTACACATGGACACAGAAAAGGAAAAGTAATTAGGAAGTAAGAAGGAGATGATTCAGATTGTGTGTCTTGGTTATTTCTGTATTATTAAATTTATTCCTAAAATTTTAATTTGAGATCATTGTGTCCATCTATTCAACAATGTCATGTTGGATCCTATTGAGCATTTGTCTCAATTTACATTCATTACATTTCATTATTATGATATATGATTTGGGCTCGACCCTTCGTTTTAGTGTAATGCCACCTAGTGAATTTTTAGTAAAGGTCGTGTTAAAAATTTTAGCAAATTTAAGAGTTAGTTGATTTGAGAATTTTATATCGTAGAGTTTAACTTTGAATAAATAGAATGATAGTAACACACTTGGTGCCTTGGCAGGCGAGGCACGGGAATTACATAAAAGCTACTCGAAGCCAAACATACTAATGATTTCTCATTGATTTCTATAACATTTTTAGTGATTTTCTGCAATTAAAATCTTCAAGCAATAATATTCACTCACTATAAGATTACTCTTACAATGTAGTAATTATGGGAGAATGATTTTCAAACATGAAAAAGCAAATTCTTGCTAGAAGAAAAATATGAGGAAATCTAGCATGGCTCAAAGCTCCATCAACAATTAATGCGATGTCTTTTGTTCCAAAAAAAGTTTAAAATTTTAGGCTAAAATATGTTAACAAGTAAAAAAATGCTAGTAAACACATTAGTCGATCAAGCAATAAAGTCTTAAGTTGAAAGGGTTACTGATTTCACAAGGAATTAATTTAATTAATTATCTAATATTAGAGGCCAATAGGAGATAACATTATTTATGTGATGGAAATGTGCAAGAAATACAATAATAGAAAAGTAAAGATTAAGTTAATTTGAACTAACAATTTCTAGAACCATGTATACATATCATACATAGCTTCATTTATGGAAAAACATTTGCAAATCCATATGCAAAGTTAAAACAGGCTATGAATAAACATAATCTATGTGTCATGACACTATCTCACCTCCTGTGAGTCATCGTCATTACCTCGCTAACTATGAACATCATCACCTAGTAATCATGAGTATCACCATCACTTCTCTAACCAAAAGGATTATCATCACCTCATTAACAATGAACGCCTCACTAACTACGAGTATTATTATCACCTCTCTAACATAGAGCATCTCGGTAATCGTGAGTATCATCATCACCTCTTTAATTGAGAGCAACATCACCTCACTAATCACGAGCATCATCACCTTGCACTCCGCTAGCCACTTTGCATACTCTAATACAAATGCATGATGTGTCATAATACCATTATGATATTAATTTAATTATATTTAAAATATAGATTTCAATGCGATATTTAAAATCCAACATCATTCTACTACATATTATAATCCACACCTCAATATTACTTACTCCATATTAATCACTTTCTTCAATGGCTAACTAATCTAATAGGAAAAAAAATTCAGCTACCATTCACAATATAGGTGTGCTCGGCCATAAGGGTCTACCACAATAAAGATGTGTTCGTCAGTGTAGATTCGATGCAGCAATGGCGCAACAAGGAACTAGAAGGCCAAGTCCAAGGCATTAATCACCTGCATTAGAGGGGTTCATGCAATCACTATGAGTTTAATCTACATTACGTCATATCTTGTTGCATTCTAGGTAGGCTAGAATTGTACTCACTGATGAAATAGAAGGGTGTGCTCGGAGGAAGTCAATGGTGATGGCTCGTCGAAATCAATAAGAGCGACGACACTATTACATTGCCAAAATTTTCAAATCTTCCATCAAAACATCGATGAGATAATCAAATGTTAGGAATATAGCATCAAGGGATTGATAAACAAATGTAATAACAAATTAAAATAAGAAAAAAGATAACACAAATTTCTAACGTTGTAAAATTCTCTTGATCGATGTGAAAAAGAAGAAAATATTCACGGGCAATCCTTGATCGACATCTGGCATTGTAGACTTGGACATATGAGCGAAAAGGGAATGAAAGTTCTGCATAAAATGGGTCGTCTACCAGATTTGAAGTCAACTGACGTTGGATTTTGTGAAGACTATGTGCTGGGAAAGCAGAAGAAACTCAGTTTCTCCAAAGTGCCTACTAATTTAACCTATGTAGTAAATTGATTCAAACAATCAAACATATTTAATTCTTAGATGAATTAGGAATACTTAATATACGATTTATCATTTTGGGTAAAATCATTTATCCTTAAAATGAGAGAACTCCGTTCTGATTCTACTTTCAAATCTACAAATATTAGGATGCATTGAGATGTAATTCCCAAACTATTGAAGTATATGTTTCGAGATCAATCCAACATACCACAAATTTCAACACACTCTTTCGGCTATTCAATGTCTTCTGACATGTATTGTTTCAACTTAAAAGTCAATAATCAATTCTACAATGCTCATGAGCTAATAGAGGATGTGTCAATAGTCAGCTAACTAATTCAATTAAAACTGAAGAAAAACAATGACACACCAATCATGTTCACAAGAATCAAATAACTATAATCAATATTAAAAAAAAAGGTTCACTTGTTTGTCTTAGTAATTGAGACTTTTAAGAGAAATTAAGATGAAAGATAAATTTGATGTTTAGATTATCCCAACAAAGTGTAAAACAGAAATGCGCTAAAGGATGATGGACTACTATATTATCCTCCTTCCGAGATAATCACACAAAATTCTCTCAACAATCATTCAATTCACTATTACATCCTTGTCTTGTAGTTCACATGTTGCAAGTTCCTATACGTGAATTCTAGCTTTAGACATGTATATTTATAACCTCCAACCATTGTTGTTAGAACAAAATCGGATGACGATCCAAAGAAGCTTCCGGGTCAGGTCAGACCAGTTAAACTGATTAAATCAGATGATCGAATTGAATACTATTAAAAATATTACATAAAATATGATTTATAATTTAGATAAATAATCACAAATAATATGATTAATATGAAAAAATAAAGTTATTTTCAAATTATATTAGTTATGATCAATCAACATTTTACTTGATACAAAAATATATCTTAAATAATTATTTATTCAAATATAAATTAAAGAATTTCTTTTATAATTAAAAAGAAAAAGAAAAAAAATATTTTAAAAGGTCTTGAACTATAAATTTTTGCGTGGCCCAATTACTCCCAAAGCTCACTTCCCTCTTTTCCCAAAGCCTACTTTTTCTTTTTCTTTTTTTTATTTTACAAGTGAACCGATCAGTTCATTAAAAATGACCGGTCCAAACGGTTCAACACTTATTTTTTCGATTTTTGACCGATTTTAATCGGTTTCATCCGTTCCAACTCATTGTCCGACTTTTCCATAGAATCAGGATGGGACTAGGCCCCGATCGATGATCGAATCGACCTGTCCTGTCTGGTTCTGACAACATTGCCTCCACCAGTTCTATATGTTTCCATAGAGTTCGATTAGGTTTGGAAACATTCACACGTGATAACAAGATAATTTCAACTAAATTCATAATTGACTTTGGGTCAGAGTTCAAGACATTAAAGTACTTCCAAATCTTTAGAATTTTTTTGATCTCCAAAGAGTTTAGATAGATTAGAAGTTCTTTTCCAATTCAAATTTCTTCAAAAAATTCGAGTTTGAGTGAGAATGGTAAAATCGGGCTTATTGTTGTGACCTGTGATGGGATTTAGAGGATTGTGAAATTGTCAGATTTATATGAAAAATGACTATAATGACTCATGACAAAATGTAGTGATCCATGATAGACTACTTTAACACCCCTTGATGGAATATAACGACTTGTGACTCGGGGTACTCAAATTCGAAAACTTTTGTTTTTTGCTTAAGGCTCGTAACTTCATATATGACTTCACTATAATATTGTTCAACTTAAATATGTCTTCACTATCTTGGTTGTAACTTTTATCTTGGCACGTGGAATGTCATTTAACGACCCATAAGATCCATATCACGATCCGAAAAATTCACCAAATTTGTTATAGTTTTAATGATCGTGATGACCTTATAAAACTCAAATTGTGCTTTTGTCACGGGCCATTACAAATTTGTCATAGACCATTACAAGACCATTTAACAGACAATTAAATTTGGTTACATCCCATGACATTTTCATTGACTTTTCATTTTGGCTTGATTTAGAGTTCGATTTGGGTGCAATTTTCTATAGTATTTTGTTATTGTTCTCTCTTATACCCTAGACAACAAAAACAAAAGAAAATGAGTCAATTCATGACTTAAAATGATAAAAGAAAACAAGTAATAAAATAGATGCATCCCACGATAAAACTAACACATATATATGAAACTAAATATAAGCCTAAATATATGTTGGATTGTGCATTCATCAATAATACATCGTGTAATTATTCTCAATGGTTTCTACAATTAACTTATACTTCACTAAAGTAAATATGATACAACTAAAGTTTAAGGCAAATTGCACTTATAAGTATTGTTTTCTTTCATAATGAAGGCAATATGGTTTTGGAACATTAAGAAGCAATTTCACATTAGAAGGAAAGTGCAAGCAAATCCAACTTGACTCAAAGCTCCATTACAATAGAAGTCATGTATGTAATCTAATATGAGCAAATCAAGAAAAGGTTAATTAAATATTAACACTGAATACCACCATGAATCAAGTGATTATACATATGAAAAAAATGTTATGATTATATTTTTCTAGTATTTTACCAAAACCATAAATCTTTAACTTGTTAATAGCTTGCTTATTAACATCATGTCTTGTCCTCAACCTTTTGTCTTACATTGACATGTTCTCTAGTTTCTAAGCCTTTAAGAGAAGAATTTTTTGCAAGTAGCATGAACTTACATAGAAAATTCTGAATATGTTACAAAAGAACAAGATTGACACATGAAATTAATGAGACATATTACCTAGTAAAAGACATTGATTGCTAATTCTTTTAGTCATTGTTGGTTGGTTTGCAAAGACTCACATCTTGTCGCCTCTAGGCATATAACTCCTTGAAGCAAAACAAATATAAGCAAAAGAAATGCAACATAAAATGATGAAGATAAAAAGATAATCAACTAAGAGGATAAAGGCTTACCAAGAAACCCAACACCTATAGTAGTGCTTTAATCTATTTCCTTGATTAAATCATCTAATCATTTCACCACAAGTTGAGCTCTTTTGTACATTCTTCTACATAGTAAGGACATGATTCTAGCATAATTAACTAGTAGGTATAATGACAACATTAGCCTACTATCAAATTTCATATGCAACCATTACCCAAAAGAAATTCGAGCTTAAGTAGTTTTAGCTTGACCTTTAACACTCGATCATGTGTGGTTAGACAAAATTGAAATATATTTTTTTAGTATCAAAATGGATCTCCATGGTTAGATGTTCAAGATTTGGTCCATCAAAACATCCCTTGACGGAAAAGTATTGACTCCATGAGCTTCTATAGAATCTTCCCTTGAATGTTGATAAATTCAAATCAAAGAAAAGGTATTACATGATTTTTAGTTGACACTCGTAATAAAGAAAAAAACATAAAAAAGGTCATAAAGAAGATCGACAATTAGCAATTGGCACAATAACCCTTCATGTTTATATACCATAAGAGACAATATCACGAATGAAAACATGGTTCTATGAAGCTAATGAAACAAATGAAATAAACATATGGAGCTCTATTAGACAAATCCTAATGAAAACCTTAACAACATCTTTCCTAAAAAATAGCTAGAAATCACTAAATGAATTTTTCAAAAGAGTATGTAACACCGTGAAAGAATTGCTCTTTTAAGGTGGATGATTGATGATATAATACTAGTTTATATTGCTTATTTTATTGGTTAGAGAATTAGTGGGTAGATACAACCCACAATGTTCCATTAGTCTATGTCTTCATTATTAACTTCATTGCAGTTATAGTAACTAAAATTTCATGTTATAAGCCATGTCGTAAAAATCGGCCCGGCACCGATCGGACTGGTGTCCGAGGTCTAAAACGAGCCATGGGTCATTCTAAACCTAGGGCGTCAATTGGACCGCTTTGACCTGGTCGAACTCGGGTTGAACCACTCAACCCGATGGGGTTGACCAACCCGACCAAAAAAATTATAATAATAATAGAAGTTTAGTTTAATTTCCTAGTGCTAAACCATCTACTTTGTCATATAAGTAAGATTTGAAATAATTACGTTAAATAAAAATATTTAATGAATCAATCGAACATATTAATATTTAATAATTATCTTATTATTTATCTTGGGTAATTAAGCACTATTACAAATTGTGAATTAGAACTAAAGAAATATTTGTTATTAATAATTAATAGTATGTGCTCATGTGTTTTGAATTTATATATGATTTCTTATTCTATATTAATTTATTATTATTTGGTTCGACCATCTCGTTTAATCGGTCCGACCTAATCCGTCGAGCTATCCAGGTCGATGTCTGGATCGGGTTTTACAACCTTGGTTATAAATACATGTGTTGGTTCTAGATCTAGGCAACATTCAATAAGCGTCTTATCAATTTAGTAATTGAAGTTTGATCCATGCCACATGGATTATTTGCCAAGGATACTTGTCCTCTCAAACAAACAAATTATTAGTTATAACTGGATTTAAGATTCTTATATAATTACTACTAATCACTTTTATCTTTTTTATTAGTTTCATTTATAATTTTGTTTCCATAATCAAATTTCAATTTATAGCATTTTGATATCAAAACTCCAAGGATTCTAACACTTATCTATCTATAATATTTGATCCGTTATTACAACATTTTTTGTCGTTATTAAATATTACAAATGGTCTATTTGTATAACAATAGATGCAAAACATCGGAAGCACAGAAAAACAACATTTGTCAAAGAGAAACCAACTTTCATGTACTTTGAAGAGAAAAATTCATTTCATAAGAAGAAGATGAAACTAAAAATTCAGTACTGTCTAACCACATTTCTCAACATCTTTACACAAAAATATCATAAGTTTGAAGAAATCGACACAAAATGATTAATCAATCTTGTTTCGCCTTTAAGACAAGGTAAAATTTTAAGGGAATATACTCATATGATGTCAATTTGTATTGTTTATGAGGATAATTTGTTGGTAAGAGAATTAATGGATAGTTACCATTGACAATATTCCATTAGTCTATGTCTCCATAACTAACTTTGTTGTAGTTATAGAAATTATCTCTCATGTTATAAGTTCATGCATCTGTTCGAAATCTAGGAAACATTCTAAAATTGTTTTATCAATTTGGTTTAGGGTTTGGTCCATGCCATATGGAGAATTTATCAAGGACATTTTTCCTATTGAACAAACAATTTATTGGTTGAAGTTGGATTTAAGATTCTTGCACTATTACTATTAATAATATTTATCTTATTTTCTTTATAGTCAGATTTTTAGTTTTTAGCATTTTGATACCAAAGTCACAAAGATTCTAACACCTATCCACCTAGTAATCATTAATTCAATATTATAATAAAGTTTAGCAGTATTAGATATTACAAAACATCAATTTGAATAAAAGTAGATGCAAAAACGCCAGAAGCACAAAAAAGCAACACATATAAAGAAGAAACCAACTTTTGTGCACATTGAAAAGGAAAATTCATTTCACAAGAAGAAAATGAATCTAAAAGTTCATTACAATCCTAAAACGTTTCTTGACATCTTTACATAGATAGGAGTTTCATAAGTTTGAAGAAATCAACACATAAAGATCAACCCATATTTTTCTCTTTGGACGAGGCTAAATTTTAAGGGGGTGAAATATGATCAATTTGTATTCAGTATGAGGATAATTTATTGTTTAGATGATTAATGGATAGTTACTATACACAATGTTCCATAGTTTAAGTCTCCATTAACTTTATCATAGTTATAACAACTAACCTTTCACATTATAAATGCATACATTTGTTCTATAATTGGGTAACATTCTAAAAACATTTTATTAACTTGGTAATTGGAGTTTTATCCACTCTGCACAGACTATTTATGTTGAAGGTTTATCTTTTCGAATGGACATATTACTTATTGTGATTAGATAACATTTATTTTATTTTAGAAAAAAATGGAGGTGCTCCCTACTTAATTAAGGAGCATCATGCTACCTACGATTTTAACCGTAGAATCTTTAATCTATGGTGACTTGATTTAGGAGAGAGAAAAAAAGTAGGAGAGAGAAAATTTAATATTCACCCTAAATTTAACATCCTATAGTTCATGATGTAGTTAGCATAGTGCTCCCTACTTAATTAGGGAGCACCTACATTGAACCCTTTATTTTATGTTGTCATTTATAGTTTCATTTCTATAGTCAAATTTTCAATTTCTGTCAATTGACCATATGCTTTCATGTCTATAGACGCTCTAATCTTATTTATGCATAACTTTACTACAACCAAACAAAGGTTAGATCATTAGATATTAGTGGCAGCACAAACTAAAAGTGATTAATAGGCTTAAACAAGAGAAGAAATCAATATATCCATACTTTCTTGTAAATATATGCCACAATGTGAATGACTAAGTTGTTTAATGCAATTTTTACCATCGAAAGACTAAACATACAAATTTGTAGAGCATATCAGATAAGTTATTAAGACAAACATATAGGCAAATCAAATAGTTAATGATGCTTAAAAGATCTTATTCAATGGTAAAAAAAGTTTGCTACTATTGAGAACAAGAGAATTGAATAATGAAATAAGAGAATTATTATTATTATTATTATTATTATTATTATTATTATTATTATTATTATTATTATTATTATTATTATTATTATTATTATTATTATTAATAATAATAATAATAATAATAATAATAATAATAATAATAATAATAATAATAATAATAATAATAATAATAATAATAATAATAATAATAATTATTATTATTATTATTATTATTATTATTATTATTATTATTATTATTATTATTATTATTAACATCATCATCATCGTCATCATATTATCATCTTAATAACTATATTTTCGCATAAGTAGATAATGAACCAAGATATTAATGCAAATAAGATGACAATAACTACATGTTAGCCTAGGTATATAATACAAAAGAGTTGAAAAGGGTTAGCCAATCAGCTATGTATTACTAGTAAATACTGAATTTCACTAACAAGGAACCTTCATCTTGAAGTTTAGACTCACGAAAAATCAAGAGAGAATAATTAATGATGCCAACAAAAACCTAAGCAACCATTTGTTACTTATATAGCAATGTAATATAGTCATATACTCATATAACATGAGAACTATAATAAAGCACGAGTTTGATACACTTGCATTCTAACTATTGTCTGAAACTACTCAATGAACATTAATTATTATCTTTGAAGAAGAAAAAGTCATATTAATAAGAAATTATCCTACATTACCTAAAAGATTCTCATCCACCGTTCATATGAAAGTCCTAAAAGTCTATGCAAAAATCAATTACAAGGGCCTTGCCAAATGGGTCTATTTGGTACAAGGCAAATTTGGCTCATGAAATTTGGCTTTGTGATGAGCCGCATTTAGAATTCTAAATTCTAAATTGTAAATCTTAACTCTTAGAAACTATAAGTTATTATGTGCTCAAAGTCAAACCTTGCTTCTGAAAATATTTATGGATGTAACACCTTTTCATAATTCACTATTTTTCACAATCTATTTTCATTTGTGAATTATATCACATAATTAATGGTGAGTGATGATCATTTAAAAATTCATAAAATCCTATGTTTTTAAGACCATATAGTTTTATTATACATGTATGATAATAGAAAATAATATGTTGTTCAATAATTGATACTAAGTAATGACATGTTATCTCTTTTACTATAGCCATTTATACTTCTGCAATTTTTTTGTTAAGATGTATTTATATAATTTATATATTAATTGAATGGTTTTATGTATTAAGTATTATATATAAGATAATTTAACAATGTAGGTCTCCATCGGATCTCTCCTATATTTTCTTAAAACTCAAAAACTCACCTTAGAACTTTTTTTTCAAAACTTCAAAAATGGACTAACATTTAGAACTTCTTTTAAGTTTTTGTCTTACATCCATTCGAGTAAATATAAATCAAAACACTTATTATGAATCATTACATTATCACTTGATTAATATGATATTTATAACATGATACGCGAAATTATAATAATCATATAGTTAATAAGTTCATTGTTTATTAAAGGGGAAATTATCCTTTCATATTAAAACTTAATGAAGTGTTTCAACTGTCACACACTTAAAGTTTCAAGCGTGTGTGGCCTTAGTCTCTACCAATCCAGAGGCTAAGTCAGCCAACAATGTTCCCTTCTAAATGCCTTAGAAGAATAATCCGAATTCTGAGAGAAAGCCACACAGAAATGCACAAGAGAGTTTAGGGGAAAAGGAATACTTCATTAAGTTTCAGCCAGCCTGGATAAGGGCCAGAACCCACATATATATAAGCCTACACATGGAGTAGTTACCATAACTACCCAGTTTACAACTTCCCTCTAACTTACACCTTTTAA
>LTAE01003821.1:0-35361 GCA_001647135.1 Pontederia paniculata | reverse complement strand
TCAAGGTGGGAGACAAAGTGATGTTGAAGGTCTCCCCCACGAAAGGCGTCATGAGGTTCAGCAAACGAGGTAAGCTGAGTCCTCGTTATGTAGGTCCCTTCGAGGTGTTGGAGCTGATTGGAGAAGCAGCATGTCGATTGGCACTACCCCCTTTTTATGGGCGAGTGCACAACGTCTTCCACGTCTCCATGCTCAGGAAGTACCAACATGATGACGCCAACGTCATTAGGATGGAAGAGCCCAACCTAAGGGAAGATCTCACCTATGAGGAGCAACTGGTGAGGATCCTAGAGCGTTGCCTATAGCGTCAAGGGAACAAGAAAGTGGCGCTAGTCAAAGTGACGTGGAGTCGACGTCGAAGCGACATGGGAGCTGGAGTCTAAGATGCACAAGGAATTTCCAGTGTTATTTGGTAAGCTTCTAACATCGTCCTGAATTCGAGGACGAAATCTATTTTTAAGAGATTTATTATGTAACACCACAGCCCAACACGACCTATGTTAGCTCAACACGGCCTGTGTTGGGACATACCAACATGGCCTGTGTTGGCTCAACACGGCCTGTGTTGGTGCAACACGGCTCGTGTTAGAATCTGCCAAGTGGCAGCCTGGTTTTAATTAAATAATAATTTTTTTAACCAGATTAATTCCAAAATTCAAATTCAAATTAGTTAAGATTGATTAGTTGGATTAAAACTCAGAATTCAAATTTGAATTAGAGTTTGAAGTAAACTAGAAAACCCTAACCATCACCCCTATAAATAGACATGAGAGGAGAGGGATTTCATTCTTTTGATCAAGGCAACGTAGCATCCTCTTCTCCTCTCCCACCAGGTTTTAGGTAAGGCTTTCTCTCTCCTAGGGTTTTCTCTTCCCCTCTCTTTCTTCCTCTCTCCCTTATCTCATCCTAGGTTTATGTACAAATATTAGGAGAACTTGAAAGAGACAAGGAGCAGTAGAGGAGATCAAGAGGACGCAATCAAGGATCAAGAACAACCCTACAAGATTCGGTATGTAAATACGCGGATCCCAATAGATAGGTTGTCATGATATGTAAATTGCATGCTAGGGTTCATGCTAGATAAAATAATATTGAATTTATTGATCCATGTTCGAATACTATTATATGCTTTAAAATATGTATGCCTGAAAAGTGCAAATTCGGCCTGGCCCCTATGTCATCACGGCCGTGAAAGGTGTTTCACGACCGTGACTGCAATGGTCACGGCCGTGATAATGGATATCACGACCGTGATAATGGATATCACGACCGGGAGCCGACTGCCAAAGGTACCATCACGGGTCGTGATAAAATTTCACGGGCCATGAACTGGGAGCACGGGTCNCTTGTGCACCCCCATTGACCTATGGCGAGACCTCCAAGACTCATGAGAAATTCAAAGTCACCAAAGCAACCCTCAAAGTCATTTCAAAGGCACTAATGGGATAAGTCAAAGAAATTAAAGATAACAACTTAGTCTAAATATTACATTGGCATATTGCATTAAAGTATTAGGATTATTGATGATGCTTATTGATAATGATGATTGATGTTCAAATAAATATGATAGGATGAAGTATGATAAGTAAGATAAGTAAGATAATGTAGAGTGATTGATGTTTGGCCATAGCCACAGCTCACTCTTTATGTTAAGTATGCTCAGAGTGATTGATGTTTGACTATGAGTCATAGCTCACTCTTGATGTCAATATGTTAAAGTGTTAAATTATGATAGATGATGTAAGTTTAAGATGATGCATGAAAATATGATGATCAAGATGATGAAAGATATTAAGAAATATAAGAAAGATAAAGAAAGGAATAATTGACATTTTGATTTTACCATTAGCTTATTCCTATGCTTTTATTTATCATGTCATGCTTATCTATTGATTGCCTTACATACTGTGCTTCATAGCTCATGGATACTTCTTTTCTCTGTATTGGATCCTGCATGTGAGTAGTATGCAGTACAGGATGCTGGTGGTGCATGCGACGACTGGTGCTCGTGATGACTGACTTTGCACATGTCTAGTGATCCTTTTAGTGTCTCTTTCTTTAGTCTTTCTATTGAGTTGTTCTAGTTAGACTTTTGAGACTATTTAATTGATGTAAGACTTCCGCATATTTTCCTTTATGTTATAGAAAGAGTTTTGGATATTTAAAATTTTAAGTTTTCTTCTGCATTTTGTTGACTGGTCTTATTAAGTCGACCTTTAAGTCAAGATTATGTATGATGTGTAGCGACTCCAGGAGGGCATTCTGCCACGTGGCGGAGTGGTCTTTTGGGGGCGTTACATTTTCTATATGAATTAGTTTGACTCACACGTCTGCTATATATCATATTCAGTTACTCATAGAGCCGATACTATGATTATGTGTATTACTTTTAACATTTTTTTTCTCGTTAAATACATATTACCTCTTATCCAAATGCGTGTCATAAATAAGTAGCACATACCATAAACCAGTTATGTATGTATAAATATTGATATAAAAGTAAACTTTTAAAACTTAACTCTATTTGACAAGCTGGGCCCAAAATGTATATAAAAGTAGTTCAATTATCAGTCCAAGTATAACCCTTATATATTACTATTTGTAAAACACTTATAAAGGAGTCAAATTTATAAGATGCTTTCTTTTTCATTTTCTGTATATTATTTTTTTATAGAATTATAAAAAAACATTTAAATTTGAAATGCATCCCTATAAACTAGATTTTTTATTATGTCAAAAGTCACTAGTAATAGTTGAAAAAATATTGAAATATTTATAAGAATTTACTTTTTAATTATTTAATATATATATATATATATATATATATATATATGATTAAAGAGTGTATTTTTTTAGTATAATACATACTTTTAAGTAGACAAGGATATCTATGTTATATTCTTTTTCTCTACCATGTGACTAACATTTAAGCACAATGTGCTTTACTTCCCTCAATTCCCATATATGTATGTGCCCACGCACATAAAATGTAGACAATTTTTTTATTGTACTTTAGTTAACCCTTCTCTGTATAAATTAAATTACTATTTGTATTTCCACTCTTTTTTATTTTGTTCTTATTTTCTTATTTGTGTATGGTATCACTAACTTAGGACAACTCAAACATTAAAATAAAGAAAAGTACAACTCAATTACTTTTCATTTGATGTTGTTGTTTTTTTTTCCCACTATATCATTTCTACTAGTTAATTGATGTTGAATATTTTACTAGTGTCATTTAAAGGCCTGATCCATTATTTAACTTATGGCAGTGGGATGGGTGAAATATTTTCAAATGTTCAAGATAAGTTTTCTTCTAATAATGTATAACAATTAATCTCAACCAATTAAATATTAGCTCTCATAACAGTAATTTTATATACCACTCAAAATTTACAGCGACAGAAATTTTATTTGCTTGTGGGAAAAAAAGTCGTGAGATTTTTAAAATTTGAAATTCTATTGGTCCAAACTCCATAGGATTTGCAAAGTCAGAAAAGAAGGGAAAAGTGACATACGGGAAAGTGGTAGGAAGAGAGGGGAATGGGACGATAACCTTTTCACACTTTGTTAGCGTTATATACTTCTGCTCTGCTGCCGCTGAAAGGCCAATGCCAAACAGAAGAGTGGCACCATGGCCGTGGCGTTCGCACAGCTGCTGTTGCTGCTGCTTATTTTTCAGCTCACGGCAGAAACGACACCTGTTCTTGGCCAGTCCGTTGGTATGTTGTGTTCACTGTTCATTTCGTCGCCCTTCCTTTTCCTTTTTGGCTTCCAAGGCATTGTTTGTCGAAACAAGACATAGCATTCTGAAACACTTTGATGTTACATCTGGGAGGAGTTTTTGCTTCTCAGAATAGTTGTATTCTCTTGTTTCTTTCTTCATCTGTTCGGTAACCCTTTTTTCTTCTGAGAATAGTTGTAACAACTTCATCAATGCAGGAGATACGATAATTCCAAACAAGACACTCACGGATGGCCAAACCTTAATCAGCACAGGAAGAAAGTTTGAGCTAGGCTTCTTCAGCCCTGGTAAATCAAAGAACAGGTACCTTGGAATTTGGTTCTACAACTTTACAGTTCCCACAATAGTGTGGGTCGCCAACAGAGCCACCCCTTTCAATAGCTCCACTGGAACTGGAATTCTAAGTCTCACTGCCGATGGGAACTTATTCCTGTCCAATAATGAAGGAAGTATATTTTGGTCGACAGGCACATCTAATGCCAGTAATCCAACATTGAAGCTGCTCGATTCGGCGAATCTCGTCTTATCTGCTGGAAGAGCTAGTCGTGTGCTTTGGCAAAGTTTTGACCATCTTACTGATAATATGTTGTCAGACATGAAGATTGGGGTGGACTATCGCACTCATAATCTATGGCAGTTGAATTCATGGAAAAGTGTTGATGATCCTTCTCCAGGTGATTATTATTTCAACTTTGAAACTCGTGGAATACCAGAACTCTTTGGGTGGAGAGGATCTACAAAGATCTATCGCTTCTATGGACCATACGACTTTCAAAATCTTTCGAGTTCAAATGGTTTTTACAAGGTCGACTATGTTTCAAATGCTAGCGCAGTCTACTACTACCCACGAATAGTCCAGGACTCAAATATAATCCGATTAATTCTAAATGCTAATGGGTCTCTTTTTCTACTTTCTTGGTCTCCTTCGAGGAATTCATGGATAATTTATGATAATCTTCCAGCAGACAGATGTGATGATTATGCTCTATGTGGAGCTAACAGCATTTGTGACCCAGCACCGTCGATTCCTCCAATTTGTAAATGTCTTCAGGATTTTGTACCAAAGTCTTCTGAGAATTGGAACGCGGGGAAGTATTCAGATGGTTGTGTCAGGAAGACATCTTCAAATTGCTCAAGGGATGACTTTGTGATAATGAAGAGCATGAAGATGCCTGATTCTCTTAATGCTACTGCAGATCCAAACAAGACTATTGATGAGTGTAGAGATTGGTGCTTAAAGAATTGTTCTTGCACAGCATATGCTATGCTTGGAGCAACTGGTTGTGCAACTTGGTTTGGTGATTTATTTGACATTAGGGTGGTTTCGACCGCATTTAGCGGTGACCTTTTTGTTCGGAAATCTTTTTCTGAGTTAGGTAAGCATTGATACAAGTATTAAATAATTTTTAAACAATTAAGTTATTAAGATATTGTGCAACTTTATTTTTATTGTGTACGCATATTAACAATTATATTCACTGATCTAACATATCATAAAGCTGGATTTCATAAGATGTCATATTGATAGAATGTTAACATTTTGATTTTATATTTGAACTCTGAGGACCATTTCTTTTTGTTAGTGCAAAATGGTATCTATTTTGTGTTGAGTTTCAAACATGGTTCTCATCTAGTTTTATTGTGAAAGCGATACCATATTTATCATTTAAATGAAACGGAAGGAATATAAATATGTTTCAGCATCCATTATTATAAATCAAAGTTTCCAAGCGTAGTGTTTAATACATGTTCATGTAGTTTGCAAAGATATCCTTGGTATTTGATAATTGAATAATAACACAGATTTTAATTCTTTATAAGCATTCAGCTCTTTACTCTTTAGAGTATGCTCTGTCCCATTCCAAATATGCTCTTCCACTAGACAAAAAAGCTATAAAACCAAAAAAGTTTTTGACATGCCATTTAAATTTGTTTCAGTTTTACAGAAAAAAAAGATTCCTTTTACATGAAAATAATCTTTTGGTGGAAGTTCTAATGCACTTAATTCTTTGGCAGCCTCCGGAGAAAATTCTAGACATAAGAAACTTCTATTGGAGGTCATCATTCCTCTTGTACTTGGTTTTCTTGTACTTTGTTCTGCTTTGCTTTTATGCTACAAGAAAAGCCACAAGAATCAAGGTACATTTACTACAAAACACCATATATTATCCTTAGTCAAGGAATCTGAACTCATATCTCATTGAATGGGAGTTCATTCATTTATCAACGTACTCTTCATGAGCCACTCACTAACACAAATAGAACATGCATTTGTTAATATCTTGTATTCTTAAAATAAAAAGAAAGAACGTTGGAAACTTCTGCTCATATTAGAAAGTATCAACCTTGGCATTTTGATGGACCTCATCTTATCTTAGTTGACAAGGAAAAAATGGAGGGAGAAAAAAGAAAAAATAATGTACGATATTTAGTAGCCTTATCATTACTTATTACATCTATAAACTAGATTTCATAATATCTCGATACCTTAAAAGGATTTTATAATTTATGTGTGACTTTTCAGTTCATTTATAAAATATATCATTCTAAGTGGTCAGTATGTACTGTTTAATAGTTGACCAAGCAAAAGGAAAACAATCCCATGCTATTGAAAGTGGAGAAGATGAGTCGGAGTTGCCTTCATTTGAGTTGCTTGCCATCAGAGATGCTACCAAGAACTTTGCTGATGAAAATATACTTGGAAAGGGCGGATTTGGCATCGTTTACAAGGTATTCAAACTTTATATGCAAACGCTAATTGCAAATTAAGCCAAACATAGGATATTGCATATTCTCATCCTACGAGTTAAGGAAGATTTTGTTTTATTCTTATATAAGTGAAAATTTGAAGGGTGAATTAGGAGATGGACAGAAAATTGCTGTAAAGAGATTGTCAAAAAGTTCTGTACAAGGCATAAAGGAATTCAAAACTGAGGTTGTACTAATTGCAAAACTTCAGCACAGAAATCTTGTCCGACTTCTTGGATATTGTGTTGAGGAAGACGAAAGAATGTTGATATATGAGTACATGGAAAATGGTAGCTTGGACTCCTTCTTGTTTGGTAAGTCGTCTCCCATCTTTTACAACTTTTGATGTGAATCCTTTAGAGATTATCTAACAGAATGAAGGTTTCTTGTTTACAAAAGCTTCCCTTAGTGTTTACTGTTATATCTAGATACAATGCAATTACTTACAAGTTGTTTTAACTCTTACTTACTAACTTTCATGCTCTTTAATTGGTATATTTCTATCCACTATAAGATTAAATACAATTTGCTGTTCCATTGTCCTACTGTTATGTTGTAGTCATGTTCCTATGCATGAAGAGCATTCCTACACTAAGAAAAATGGGTAAAATTTTCTTTAGATATAAATAAGACAAAATGTAATCTGATAATATTGTTGCAGTTTCTTGTGCATGCTATTTATTCCATAAATATTTGAATAACAATATTCTGATTGGTTCAAATTTCACTTGCCTAATTTATTAGATAGAAGAAAAGGTTCTCTATTAAATTTGCAAGAACGCCTTGATATTATACAAGGAGTTGCTAGGGGACTACTTTATCTTCATCAAGATTCTAGATTGAAGATTATCCATCGAGATCTGAAGACTAGCAACATTCTTCTTAGTGAAGAGATGAATCCCAAAATTTCAGATTTCGGCATGGCACGAATCTTAAAAGGAGGTCAACTTGAGGAACGTACAAGGAGGATAGTTGGAACTTAGTAAGTTCAATCTGAAACATTGCCTTGATGATATTTTCCTCTCATCATCTCGTGAATTCAACTTATTTAAACTGATTTTTGTTCATGATTGCTAGTGGATATATGGCTCCAGAATATGCATTGGATGGACTTTTTTCAGAGAAATCGGATGTCTTCAGCTTTGGTGTGATAGTACTACAAATCCTAACTGGAAAAGGAAACCGAATTGTGACCCCAGAAAAAGAACACAATAATCTTTTGGATTATGTGAGTGCAGAAAGTCAATAAGTAACTACTATTAAAATTGCTACTCACAATGCCTTTGAACTTTAACTCCTTTATATTGCTTTATGGATTGGCATATGTAGGCTTGGAAATTATGGAAGGAAGACAGAAGTTTGGAACTGTTAGAAGAAGAAATTGGAACTTCATGTCCTACTTCTGAAGTGCTCAGGTACATCCAAGTTGGCCTATTGTGTGTGCAAGAAAGGAGTGAAAACAGGCCCAACATGACACAGGTGGTGTTGATGTTAGCTAATGAATCTGTAATGGTTCCCCAGCCTGAGCAACCTGGTTTCTATTCCGATGATAAGTCCACTGAATCATCACAAGCTATGGTTACTAATGAAGTAACATTGACAATACTCGAAGGCCGATGATGCAAAACACAATATGTTTGGTATCTCTAGAAACTTTTAGTGAAAGTCTAGAAAATACCCTCTATTTTACACCTCTCCTCTTTCTCTCCGTCGTTATTCATTATTTCAAATAATCCTGTATTTTCCATTTCATGAATCTTTCTTGTGCTTTTCTAGGATTTGCATTACTCGTGAGAATTCCATCTCAGTAATAGAAGGTCACTTGCAGTGGGTTATTCAATATGTACAAGGAGCAGAACATTCTTGTTTCTTGAACTGGATGAATGAATCTTTAAAACTTTGTTTATTGTTTGGGCAGAGACATTGCCGGATGATGGCAATGTCGTCACAAGTAACTATTAGAATCATAATTCACTGACAGTTAACACAGCACTTGATCAGAGGGTCATAAACTTATGTACGTGTGTGTAACAGGTAGAGTCAAATAAGTCCTTAGTGTATCATGTGTTGAAAATAATGTTGGACATGCTCTGGTACACATAATTTCAATATAGATCTAATTGCACAGCACCTGACTTCAGTTTTGGAACCTTAACCTCTGAAATTACAAGGCAGTATGTAACATTATGGTGCAAGCCCAAGGAAAAACATTCCTGAACTCCCATGAGATAAAGCATATGAGTCAGGGTCTACCTTGTTGTTTCATGCATAATTTATAGTGTTGCTGCAAAAACCATGGAACAAACAAAGTGATTAGGTTTCACGACAAATGTGATTTACATATATATGATGCTGTTTTTTGGTCTTTTCTATCTTTTTCCATGGTTGAACTTGAGAATTTAACTTCAGGGGATCCCTACAGTTTATGTCAAGAACAATTCACATATAGTAGCATAAAAATTGCCCGTTGTGCATCTTCTAATACTGAAGCATAAACATGTGCATCTTTGTATACATATGTGAATTTATTAAAGATTCAACATAATTTTTTTAGTTACTTGAACTTTGATCTTTTTAATATTAATGTCAAAGTTAAATAATCCAAAAAAACCCTTTCGATATACTTAAATTAAATGTGTTATCGATAATTCTAAAAATATTAATCAATAATAGAAGCAATATCTTTATATTTATATTTTTAACATTCTCCTTCATTGTCCATTGTCAATTTTGATCTAGCTCATAACTCAACACATGGACACCTAAAGAAGAAAATTAATTTTTGATATGAACAACGTCGAGATTCAATCTTAGAACATTTGACTTTAATATTATGTTAAATTAAATATATTAATAATAATCTTAAAAACTTAAGCATATAAGAAGAATATTATTTTTATATTTATATTCTTGACGAATGTTAATCCATCTTCATAAAGTACCTTAATTAATATTTCTAATTCTTATAATTCACACATGAATAATAAATACAACCAAGAAAATCAACCATACATTTTGTTCTTCATATGTAAATTCCAAAACTCGTCTGCTTAAATCTTTATGAACATAACTATTGTCTTCTTTTCAACAAAAAAATCTAACTTTTAATAAGTCTCATTTTACTATATAAGTTTTCAAACAGATACAAAATTATTAATACTGTTCTCTAAATTGTAGCTAATATATTAACTAAACATAATTATAAGTAGATGGAATTATAATAAACTAAAATATTAACTTCGGCAAAAATTATTAACTTCAACGAAAATTATTAATTTCATTCTCCTTCTTCTCCGCGTTCTTTTTAATTCTCGATGGCGGGGATTATGGGAGGAGGGCAGCGCCTCGTCCCTTACCCCCGCCAGCTAAATCTAAAAAAAGTAGGAATTAGACCCTGTTTGGCAGCCAAGCGGTTGGCCTCCAAACGCTTGGCTAAAAAGCGTTTGCTCCTCACAAAATATAGTAGAGGTTAGCGTTTTAAGTGATTGCCAAACAGAGCCTTAGAATAGAGTCCCTAATCTAAGAGTTAGTGTAAAAATTAATAGAATCTACTACACAAACACAATAGACACAAAACACGCCAATATTTTTATATCGATTCGGTCAACTTGACATACTCCACCTTTACAACTGTAACTCTACCTAAGTGGTGATCTGCAAACAAGGATTTCAGTTGAGTCATTCAAATGTTATATCCTCCTAGGAGGATACAGCCTCCTAATTGAGTCACTATGGCATGCAAAATAATTTGTTAAATTTTTTAGTATGTTTTTGAAATATGAGTGTTGGAGGATGAATTAGGACGGAAATAGCATTTTCCCTAATACAAATGTTTGTAACACTATTGACCTTTCTTTAGGAAAGGTCTAGCCTTAAAGATTGTTATTCTTCTCTCCTTCAGTATTAAAAGACAGACACAATCGTAGTTAAACCTTCTCTACCTTTCACTTTTTGAATTCTGTCTCAAATAGAATGGAGAAACTATAGCTCAAAACACTTATAGATGGCTTTCATAGGTTTATAAATGTTATGCTCATGATTATCAAGATCTCAATCTAAATTTTAAAATCTTACGATTTCATGATCTTAATGATCCTAATCGATTTCGATCTTAGTATGAAGATTTTATGGGTAAGATCTTAATATGATATTAATTTATGTGGTGTGATCTTACGATCTTATTCTATTCTATACAATCTCAAACAAATATTTATTCATTTAAAGGATAATATTTTTTATAATTTTGATAATAATAATTATTATAGATGGACTTCAATAATATTTCTTACAAATTGATCAAATTGTGATCTATTGAAGTCTAATTCAAAATTTGAATGCAAAACATTGTTACAAATATATTTTTTTATATTAAAATATATTATTTATTAATTCGTAGGATTTTACATTTCTCAATTCGATCTTACAATTTTTGATCTTAGGACTCCCTTACGATATTATGTAAGATCTCGATCTTGATAATTTTGATTATGTTGTTAGCTATGTCATGAATCTATTTATAAATATGTAACGATTATCTGCTCGATTTTAGTTTATCCTTCATGTAATAATATTGTGTCCTACTTGATATGCGTCTAAACAGTTAAAGACTATCAACATTAATTCTATTGTCTTTTTGTTGACCTTGAGTGTTTCATTAAGTTCTTATGCGGTGCTTTTGGCAGCGGAATCGGGAGCTAAAATCCAGCTGGTTCTAGCCTGGTTCCGCCAAATGATGTAATGTTTGGTGAAAACATACGTAGAACTCGGTACCAGAACATCGGGTCAGGTGACTTATAAATAATTTTTATTAAGTGCAGCTTGATAAATATTTTTTAGTTATAAACAAAGAAAAGTACAATGAGAATCAACTTGGGGATTTACAAGGCTTACATTGAAGTATTTGAAAATAAAGATGAGGGGAACATCATAATGTTAGTGAGACTGCTTGGATTTGGACAAGGAGTTGCAGAAAATTAGTGATAGCAAATAATAGGGCAATATCGATCAAAGACATGTGGTATTTGCTTCATGCGAAGCAAAATTTGAAAATTAAAATTTAAATAAAACTGAGCGGAATCAACTTTTAAGTTTGTAAGGTTACCATCACTCAAAACATCAATGGCATGAATGCAAGAAGCAACCAACAATTCATGAGGCCAAATGTCAGAGACTTTTAGATTAAAACCCTCGTTCGGGATATCAATGATAAGAGCTAGGGTGTCAGGATCTAAAGCAATGCACTCATGACATACGAGAAAATAGAGACAAAATCAATGATATAAAGATTCACATAAAACATGCAAATAAGTAAAGGTACATGAGATTTTGAATGGTAGAAAACTTGGACCAAACACATCGAAGTAAAGGTACATAAGATTTTGAAAAGCAAATAGGACTTCAAGATACATGAAGCCAAACACATTGAAGGACAAAAACATAGATGAGATGATTTCCTGATCATTCTAGATGGAGGCATACTAATGCACATTTCAGATAAAACAGGAGTTCCTTGAGTTCAGGCTTTGATGGATTTCCTCCATTTTCTCTTCTTTTGCATCCTCTCTTTTTTTTTTCATTGCTATCTAGTTGTTCCTCATGACCTGTGTTTGAGTTATCAATATAATATGATACAATGTCATCTAGAGCATCAATATGTTCCTCATCATAAACATCTATTGTAGCATGGGGCTAAGTCAATATGGTATTTCAAAAAGTCTAAGATATTAAAAAATAAATCTTCATTTTCAACCCTTAAAGTTCAATCTTCCTTGTCTTATGTCAATCAATGTGTTCCTAGTAGTCAGAAAAGGTCTTCCAAGAATAAGGGGTTTCTTCCTTAGAGTTCATGTTCATGACTATAAAATTTTCTAAAAAACAAGCTTGTCCTTTACCAAAATATCTTCAAGCATTCCTCTAGGTAATTTGACAGATTGATATGCCAGTTGCAGCATTATTCCTATTTCCTTGAGTTATCCATAATCTATTTTCTGAAAAATAGAATAAGACATGAGATCTATAATGACCCCCAAATCATATACAACATTTAACAATGAAAATCCCGTATAATGCAGGGGATGGTGAAGCACCGAGGATCCTTCATTTCCGTGACAAATATCTTTTGCAGACTAAGTAACAGGTGGACTTTCATCTTGATGATTACAGACTCTTCAATCTTTCTCCTCTTGGAGAGTATGTCCTTCATGAAATTTGCATATGAAGGCATGCATCGTAGAGCTTCAAGGAAGAATATGCACATGTAATTGTTTGAATACTCCCAAGAACCTAGATAATTTCTTGTTAAGTTATTCTTGCCTATACTTTTGCGGGTAAGAGAATTCTTCAACTTTGATTGGTGCCTTAGGTACTTGATCTATTTCCTTTTTGCTTTCCCCTAATCTCTCAATTTCAGATTCTTCTTCATTGCTAGCCTCGGTTTGAGTTGAGTTGGTCGATACTTTTGAAGCTAAGTCTTCAAGTTGCTTGTCGCTTCTCATGGTGACGGCTTTGGCATTTTCCTTTGAATTCTTCTTTGTATTTCTAGGAAGAGTGCTTGGCTGTCTTCCAGACAATGATGTTTGCAAGCTGCCAACTTTTCTCTAAGTTACTTATTGATGCCTCTTCAATGAAAAACTTAGTGTCCATTGTGATAATAAATTTGACCATGATGTCCTATAGATTTGTTCGAGATTTGTCTTCATTGCGTTGCTGAAAACTTGGAGGTTGTGCTCATTTTTTTTTCTCCAAAAAATAATTAGGTTAATTGTGAAGGCCAAACCCATAATTCCCTTGTTGGTTGTCTCTATCGAAGTTGTTGGCCACAAAATGTTGCATTTTCTAGCGTTGGAGGGATAGAATTTGATCCACCTGGACTCATGATTTGGATGCCCCGCACCACAGAAATTGCAACTGATTTGCACAACCTTCATTGGCAAGCATCATTTCTTGCCATCAAAGTCTCTATCTTCCTGTTGAGTGCTTCCAATTGTATTGGGATATGAGTGAAATCATCGACTTGATAGACTCCTGCTTCCTAGAGATTGGGTTAGACCTCCAATTATTGAGGGTAAGATTCTCAATTATCTTCTAGATGTCCTCAGGAGATCTATCAACCATATAACTATCGAAGGATGTATCAATTTTATACTTGACTTCAAGGGTTGCACCATTATTAACATATTGAATTTGCTCGTGCAGTGGTATGGCACCTTGGAAACTAATTCCTTGAATTTCTCCGAGGCTTCATGCATTGTTTCATTGTCCCTTTGGAGGAAGGACTTGACATCTAACATCGACCTGGCCACCTTTTAAGGAGGACAATATTTATTGAAGAATTTTTGTTTTAGTTTCTCGCAGGTGATGATGATGCCAAAAGGAAGATTTGTAAGCCTGGAAGCAGCTTTTTCCTAAGAGAGAACTGAAATAATCGCAATTTCACGGCATAGTCAATGTAGTCATTGAATTTGATTGTAGAGCAGAGCTGCAAAAAATTGTCCATATGACTAAAGGGATATTCATCTTAATTCCCTCAGAGCTGGTCATGTTACACCATTTAGAGTGTGCATGCTAATTTTAAAATTAATTTGCATTGACGACTAGCAAAGTAATACTCCAGGAATTGTCATTCACTTGACCAAAAGTATAGTCTCTCATGGTTTCTTAAATAGGTGGTTGAATTGCATTTGGATTAGGATTTTGATTTGTTATCATGTTGGTCTTATGAGTTCTTTTTCAGCTATTGAGGAGTGCATTCGATCTTAGAGTCGAATTCCAATTGAGCTTTCGAGCTTCTAGTATTATGAGTCTTAGATTTGTTGAGGCTTTTCCTTTGCTCGACGTGTCTAGAGTTGGGATTGAAAATTAATCTTCTTTGTATTTGTGCAATCACATAGCAACAAAAAATAAAACAGAAGAATAATTCTCAAATCAACAATAGAGATTAAATAAATAAATCTATAAAATCTTTTGGAAAAGACGCCAAAAACTTGATGCGTAAAATCCAACAGTAATAGAAAAGCCAGCAAGTATACCGATCGCACAAGTAATATAAGTGATAAGAAAATAAATTATTGTTCCCATGAGAATTATTGTGATTGAATTTATTAAAATCCAAAGTCAAAGAGAAAAATGCAAATTGAAATCTAATTTGGTTTTGATCTAAATAAAAAGAAAACGCAAGAAGAGATAAAGAACTCTAAAATTTGAGGCATGAATTGAGATAAGAATAGATAAGTCAAGTTGGGAGTTCAGGGACTTTGTTTCCCACTAAATCATATTAGATTAGATTATGCATCGATTATTCTAATGATGGACTAAATTGTGACAACTAAAATGGGTACAATCGCCTATATTAGAGTTAGATTAATTCAACATTTAAACAAATCCATCCTAAATCAATCCTAAGCTAAGACATATGAGTAATGCAAAACTTAAACTGCTAGCTCCTTAATAAAGTCCAGTTTAACATGTCACACAGTCCAAACTCTGAAACGAGTAATCCGGATTATGACGTGAGATGTTGTGACTTATTTTCAAAGATCAATCTCTTTGTATGCTTAGAACGACAAAATTAATTACACTAAGCAACCAATAATTAGTTTTATAATCATCACATAGAAGAAAAAAGCATGACACAAAGCATTAATGTTCTAAAAGAAATAATTCATTGAGAAATCCAACCAAGATAGGGTTCAAGAAATACTCTAATACAAAATACTCCATGGAAAAATTACACAACCCTAAAAAGGGGAAGTAGTTCATCCCAATGCAAAGAATGAGAATGAAGATCTAACTTTAGAATTCAGTAGCATCGCCTTCTCACAAATGCACCACACCCTCCTCCTTCTTGGTCTTGGAGAACTTTCACAACATTCAACACTAATAAAAGGAAAATCAAGAGACTTGGTGAGATTTCATCTACAAGGATGAAAATCAAAGATAAATTCAAAGATGCAATGGGCATTATTTATAGAGGAGGGAAAATTTCAGAATTTAACTTAATCTTAAACTCCTCTCTTGGATAAAATTTAACAAAAAAAACATCTTATCTTGGGATTGGATAGGGAATTGGATGAGTGGTTAGAAAAATGGGATAAAAATAAATTCTACAAAATCAGATTTCATGTTCGTAACAATGGGTTTCATGGCCATGACCGAAACTATGTCGTTGGGTTTCCAACTTTTCGTAGCCCATGAATGATGCATCCATAATTATACATATCTTTTTATGTAATTTTAGTTCATCTTTTCATTAATTTTTGCACAATATGCATCATTTTATTTACTTATTTCATTTATTTATTTTGATTCATAAAACTATCAAATGTTTTTATTTTTATTGTGGCAAGATGACAAAGGGACGAAGACACTGAAAAAATGACACTTAATTTAGAGTTAAAATGAGCCTGGAACACAATTTCAATGGGCTAGATCCTTTTCAAAACAAACGGTCGCTGCCATGAAATCTCTTTCATGGACTTTGATGAACCATAAAATCAATTTTCATGTCCAAAAAAGTCATTTCATAACCCTCAAATGTGAATTGTTAGCCTTAGTGAGTTCATGTGAGAGTTTGAAATATCATTATAATTCAATTGACCTTGTAGTTAAACAAAGTTTATCCTTATCTTATCTCATATTTATCCAAAGTTTGTTGTCATAAAAAAATTTCTTTTATTTTTTTATTTTTATTTTTAAAAGTAATTTTTTATCAAAACATATATTATCTCCTATTAGTTTGTGGGATTAGATAGATAGCTAACAATAATACTCATAGGAACGATACTTTGGTCACCTCTTTATTACTTGATACGATAAGTGCACTTGCTAGTGATATTATCAGTACTCTTAGCATGAATTAGTAAACTGGTTTTCACGGCTGTGACCATAATATCATGTCAATTGTCGAATCTTTCATAGCCTATAAACTGGATTTCACGACCATGATCAATGTCTTCAAGTCTTTAGGATTTTCACGACCCATGAACTAGTTTTCACGGCCGTTCGACTTAGATGCTTCGCTTTGTTCATGATCATGAATTGATCTTCATTGCCCATGATTCTCTAATTTCACAGTCGTGACTCGCTCTTCATGATCCATGAAAATATGTGCCATCATTATGCTCCTTTCGCTCACGACCATGATATTGTCCATCACGGCCATGACAAATTTTGAAGAGTTATTTTTTGATGGTTTTGAGTTATCTCCCTATGCCTTTTCACTCTGAATATATCAAACACAAGAAATCTTGGGCAGAAACTAACTCACTAAAAATAAAACAAAAATCTAAGTAAAATGATGCATGTCATGGACAAGTTAGTCAAAAGTTCACTAAATATATAATGAAAAAATGTGTAAAAATTGACATGCATCACATACTGTTCTTGGGTCTGGTGAAAAAAAAATCGAAATTGATTAACGGGCGCAACAGGTTTGTGCTTACTAAGCTTGCCCTTAATTTCATCCTTAAGAAGTCATTTCTCGATGACCTTCTTAGGTGGAAGCCTTTATAAAAAATTATAGTTTGAGACTTCGAGAGAAATGACTTCATCACTTCGAAGAGTTCGCTTGCAAGGATCCATGAAGAGAGTGATGGCATAGAGAAACATATAGTGGAAAAAGATGTTGAGATTGGGGAAAGTTGAAGAGGGAATAATATTTTGTACGTTGATAGGGAATGTGAATCAATAGGAGAAAAATGTGAGAATGAAGATGCAAGGACAAGAAAAGATTGTTCAGATATATGCAATAGTAAAAGCAAAAGATATCATATGAGCATGAGAAAAAAATATGACAAAAGTTGAGATGAAAAAGAAGTTAGTGACCCCTTCCAATTTCTCTGATGCATATTAAGAGTACAGAAAAATATCGCTAGCAAGTGAACTAACCCTATCAAGTAATAGATACATGGATAGAATATCATTCCCACGAGAATTATTGTTTATTATCTATCTAATCTCAAAACTAGTAGAAGCTAACATGGATTCTAGATAAAATAAAAATAAAAGAAAATGATTTTTTTATGATAACAAGCTCTAGATTAAGATGAGATAAAATAGAAATAAACTTTGTTTCACCATAATATTATTTGAACTATAAGTTTACTTCAAACTCCTATCAATATTAAGATTTACCTAAGATACAACTTCCTCTTCAGAATGAATCTACTGCCTTAATCTTAAATTTATTCGTTCTTCTCAAGTATGGCAAACTTATTTACTAAAATCAAGATGTGTTAATACTTATCTCCTAAATTATCAATCATTATTCTCTAGGATAATAATTTGTAGACCGCAAATTCAAGATAATCCTCTCTAAGATGCTGCCGGAATATGACATGCAATGCTTCAACCCAAGGTCAAATATTAATTTCAAAGACCAAAGAGAATTAATAATTAATTATTCCTATCCATGATGCTAGTTAAAACAAAGACTTCAACCAATCTACAAAAAATGTATTAAACACATCATTCATGTTCAAAGGAGGATTGAATAAAAACTATAATAAATTAAACCAAAGTTCAACAAGTTTCCTTTTAAAATAAACCTACTCATTAAACATGAACAAAAAAAAATACAATTGGATTTCATCCTCAATAATTAACTAAAGCTAAAATAAAATGAACTATGATCTAAGAACACACTCCATAATGATCTTCTCCAAAGCCTCTGCAGAAATATTCTTTAGAATTTCCTATTTATGTCCTCGCTATTCGAGCTTGCAACATAAAAAAATATAATAAACTTTTTGTGTCATTTTTCAAACCTGTCCAACTCATACAAGAAGTAGTATCTTTTTTGGAGTTGTTTTGACTAGATTCCATCAAAGTTAAAACAAAAAAAAATTGTTTATCTTGAAGTCTATGACAACTAAATATAAGATTTGATCATATATAATTCGGCTCAAATTTTGCATTCAGGACCCATGACAAGGATGTTATAGTCTTGTCACAACCATGACCGTGACCGAACTCTAGTAGGTTAGATTGAAAACCTCAAAGCCCGTGACAAGGATTTATGACTGTGATGTACTTCATGTCGATTTCTTTGTCTTCTTCTGATGACCGTGAATCATTTGTCACGACTTGCAAATAATAATGCTTTCTTCTTAAACGCACTCACGGTGTCATGTGAGCTTCACTGGCCGTGATATTTAAAAATAGAAATTAACTGCTTGCAAAAGGCCACGATATCTTTCACATGACTTCTTCTTTGTTGTTTTCATGATCATGATGGAGTTTCACGAGACATTAGTTTAGAATTGTGTCCACTTTTTCTTACGAGCATGAAACCAACTATCAAGACCATGGCGGTTAAAAATTTAGTTTTCCACATTGAATTCAATTCCAATTCATCTACAATCTTCCTCCATTACTCTGTTGTGACTTGGAAACAAAGTAACACAAGTTGTGTAATTTTTGACTCAAAATTAAACTGAATTACTTGGAAAAATGATGCACAGAACAATAAAATATGGTAATCAAAATATGACTAAATTAACATGCAACAAACTCCTCCACCCCCCTCCCCCCCAAGCTTAAAATGTTACTTGTCCTCAAGAAATAATTTGAAGCAACACTTAAGACTTTTCCATTGTAATCTTCACCTTCTAGACCAATACTTTCCTCACATTATCCCTCGCTCATCTCCAAAGCATCACACTTTCATCAAAAGTTATGTTCAACATTTTTTACTCTTCAACATATCTAAACAATATTTAATCAAAGTTTGTATAAAAGAGAGCGTATCAAAATATAGAATTAATATAGAAAACACAAGTATTCACTAAGCTTATAATTTTTTGATAGGAAATGTAAATATAAATTCTTTCACTTTATCATAAGTTATGATATCCAAACATTGTTGCACAAGAAAGTCCATTTAGCAGCCTTTCGGCCAAAGGATCCCAGACTAATTGACCTTAGGTCTCCATGATTTAAGAGTCACTTACGAATTTACTTGCCTGAACATTCCCAAGTTATGAATGCAAAGTTCAAACTAGAGAGTTGTGTTAGCACTTAATACTTCTTTAATTTAAACAAGGTGGTCTATGTTGCAGGCTTCTAATTGATTACTCTAAGACCATATGGCCTTAAAGCAGCATGCGTTAAGGCACCCATCGAGCTTATTTGCTTGAAAAACTCGCCTAGGTTTCGGATAATAGATAAATATTGCCACAACCTCGTTATCCACAATATTTTTTTTCAAAGATTTGTTCCAATTTTTTTTATTTCATACAATCTTCATAATTTTTCCAATAATACTTTTCAGATAAGCTCCACACATACTTATACATTTAATAAAAATGCTACAACCGTCAAGAATTAAGTAATAATAATTTGAACCAGAACTGCATTCTAAAGATTCATAACTTTAATCCACCAGATTCAGGAATCCAATATGTATACTTAGTGATCAACAATAGAATGAACAATATTCAATTTTCATAGATCTTACTAAATGGCTTCAAAATATATACTCAAACTAATTGAGAAACTATACAAGGTTTAGTAAGATGTTAATGATATTTTTGAGATTTTTCTCATAATTTTGAATTAAGAAATGTACACAAAAATAAATATCATAACAAAAAAGAAAATATGATATGCAAATACATAGACAACTTGATAAAACAAAGATGATGAATGAAACCCAAACTCCCACAAGCTAGAACCAAATATTATCCCCAATTATGCGACTCAAACAAGAGAAGTTAACCCATATTTGGTAGCGACAATATAGGGAAGGAAGGTCTATAGTGACGTGCCCAGACTGGTGTGATACTCATGCATTCATCAAATCATATCCTCGGTATGGTCTTGGCAAATGTGGATCACGAAACCTCTCAGATTGACACAATTGTTCAACCCTCCAAGGTCGATGGGTGTCTTGTGAAATCAAAAGATCCATGGTAGGAATGTATATCCTCAGGTACATAGTCGCGTGACTGGACCGTCTCCTTAGGCATCCTAGATAGTGGAAGGAAAAAAAATCTAATTGGCTTTGTCAAATACACTGACTTTATAACCTCAATCATGGTATCCTCTCTGGTCGGTTCGTGGAGCTAAACTTACGATCTTCCTTATTCATCCAAGCTAACTACATATTGCAATGCTCGGGTCAAGGTCGATGATACACTTTACTATCTTTTAATCAGAGTGGCACATCTTGAAATGTTCAACAATAGGAGTGACTGAATCTCCAACAGTGATCTTGCATTTACAGAGATTTGCTCTTGACCGAAGTTTTGAGTCATGATTGAGGATATCACGATCTTGGCATAGCTTATAACGACTCGTGAATACACAGATTTAGGACTCTAGCTAACAATTTAGATGACTCTGGACTCAAACAACCAAAGAAAATCTAAGAAAACTAACATTAATTAAGAGAATAGGGTTAAATAGAAGAGTTTCAAGTTATAGTCTTTAACATGACTTTCCTTAAAATTATTTAAGGTTAAAAAAGATCCAACATCCACATAGTTTTTCACTCGATGGCCATTGACTTTAAAAATTTATGATCCATCCATTATTGTAATTCTACAACACTCTAAGATGATGCACCCTTGACAACACATGATATCGTCCACTTGGACCTAAGTTTTTTTAGGAGCAATCTTATTCTATTGTTACAAAGGAGCACATTGTTGTCTAGGAAGAAATTGTTTTGTTTAATATGATGTTGATGCAAAATTTTGACCTTATACAGTCTATTATTTCCATAGGATTGAATTCAAAATTCATCTAGTTCATTGAGTTTCAACATCCTTTCTTCTCTAGCTTATCAATATCAAAATTTAGAAGTTTAGTGGTCCAATATGCTCTATATTCAAACTCGACGTGCATATGACATGCTTTTCCAAACACTAGATGATATAGATACATGCCTATGGGGATTTTATATAGTTCTATAGGCCTATAATGTGTCATCAATTCTAACTGACTAGTCTTTTCTAGGACATGTAGCTCCCAGTTTTGGAAGATCACAAGATTGATGGTGAATAACGTTGGCAAGTAGAATCCACACTTTAGAACCTTGTTATTATCTGATTTGGCCAAAAGTGTTCTCTTGTTAATTGATCATGATAGTGACTCAATATCTACTAAACTCCTTCTCAGTCACACATCTCGAATTATGTGATATGCACATATTCGAAACATGTAGAGATCTTTGCAGATATAATGCCTAAGGTTTGCAAAGAATTTCTTCTTTTGCTGATTGGTCATCTCCTTGGGGAGTTAGTAATTTTCAATAAAGTTAGCATAATCTACAAACCATAGTGAATTTTAAAAATCAGAAGCCTTCATAATGGTGTTGATGCAAAAACGTTTATCATAAAAAAACATTATCCTAGATATCATCATCCTCTTAAGGTGTTTGCTCTAGTCTCGGAAGGTAGTTGACCATGCAGTTTTTCATTCTCTTTTTCTCTAACTTTCGTGTAGAATTCTTAAAGAAGGGTGTTCCATCTCAAGAGTCTCGGTTTGCTTCTTTCTTTGTCATCAAGTGCTTGATAGTTGTTTCTTGACCTTCAGGATGTAGACTAAGCCACCTATCCTCTTTGATTTTCCTCTCCTTTGAGCCATGATTTGTGAACACCATATCTTTTGAACGTATTATATATAAAATTTTATTGAAAGCATAGAAAAGTGGCAAAAATTCTTTTTCGATTATATATATCATAATATATGCATAACAAAACAAAAACAAAATTATAAACCTCTCAATTATATATATCATATATATGTGTAACTAATATAAAATGATTTATATCAAGGATAAACTAATCATGTTAAACATAAAAATTTGATTGGACCATAATTTTGTCCAATGATCAAATAAGTTGCCATAAGTTGATAGCTTGTCACTTATGCTTTGGATATTTTTTCCCAACGACATTTTGTTATAATAGAATCCTGTAAAACTTCTTTCACAAGATAGCACCTTCTGTGGAGACTAAAATAATTTCGCAAGTAACAACCACTTCAGGTAAAATGTTTTACCCTAAATTAATCTTGTAGTTCATCATATGATTTGTATAATCATTTGTCCTTATAATATTATGAAACTTTGTGTGTGATCCCTTTATATAGACACAAAAATATCAAAAACTAAGTTGTATACTAGGAGTTATGATTTTATCATTGCACCATGCCACTTATGTTGTTTTGAGACAACAATAAGAATAGATATTAAATTATAAAATAAATTGTATAAGATCATATTTTGATACTTAGAGTTATGCTAAAAGACTTTATATAGGATCAGATGCAAGTAGAAATAACTCAAAAGAATATATATATATATAAATGAAATTATGAATTTTCTACCTGACATGATTTAATTTGCCATATTGTAAGCTAGGGGCATAAAATTACTTGATTTCAATATTTCTAGGGAAATGATATGTAAAGACTAGATTTTGGAACTTAAAAGGTTTAAGTATAATATACATGAAAAGTAAGAAATCATGAATAGATGCTATATAGATTGAGTTATCAATTTTTAATACACATCACTGAGTTTGCCAAAATTTAGGTTAGAATGTTGATTTTCCCACCATCAAACCAGATTAAGAATAATTCTAAAATTTATATATGTTATTTAACAATGAGTTTAGATAAATTTGTTTTATATTATTTGGATATATTTGATAGAAGTTATGAGTTTATTTTTTACTACTATGCTATTTATCAAGGTGTAGAAATTTACATATAGGGATTAAATTAATAAGGTTAATTGTTTACAAGTAAGTAAAGCAATACCAAGTATTTCTGCATCATTTATATGATTTTGATCACTTACTCATCATAGCAAGAAGGATAACCTATAACTTGAGAGTTGTGAAGAAAGAATAAAAAGAAAGACAATTAAAAATAAGATACGTAGGGTGGATCCATATAGTGTTCTTCATATATTTTTATTATATCTAATGCTTATAAAGTTTTAGTTTAGGATATATTTAAATAAATTTCTCAGTATCATGATTTCTTCATAAGAAATGTTAGCATGAATATTTTATTAATGCATATATTATTATATAGTTTTAGTTAATAACAAGCATATATATGGTTGTTATTAATGCAATTATATGCTATATGTTATGATATACTACATGATTATGATATGATACGATATCCTTTGGGATATTATGATACCCTCAAGGGATAATATGATAATACGACGATAGAAAATATATGATATGATATGGTTATACGACATGTTCAAACATTTGTATATTTTTCATATATGCATTGATATGATAACCATGTGGAGTTGATATGTCTATTTTGAAGTGGAGATATATTTCATTAATCTTGTCGGGTTGATATATCTATTTTGTTGGGAATATATGATATAATATCCTTTGGGATAATACAATATCTTAAGGGGCAATATAATAGCCTGATAGTATATTATATCATACAGGATAATATGATACCTTACGGGGTAATATAATAACCCGATAGTATATAATGCCCTAAGGAGTATACCTCTAGCCATATGGTTGATATTATATGACATGCATACATGGTCCTGGCATATATCTACTTTGATGAACACGACATGCATCAAGATGCATTATTATATTATGATAAATCTATATTAGTCATAATTTAACGTTATAAGATAAGTTTCATGGTTATATGATATGTTCTATTATATATATATATATATATATATTTGATATGATTTTATGTTATATGATATATCTTTGTATGCCATATTTGGTGACAATATTATATTTATATGTCGTGATATGATATTACATAATTCAATTAATATATGATATGTTTCAAGTTAATTATAAAATATGCTTCAAAGTATATCAATATATTATATACCATTCTCCAATGCTATATGATAGAGATGTTATGTAACAACTTAATGTTAATTATTATTTCATAGAAATGTATATGAATTGTTAAATTGACAATAATTTATTTTGTATGATTTTGTGAATACTATTAGATATGATTATACGAATGGTGATTTATTTATCTATGATGGTGTCATATAAATTATAAGTGTGCTTCCGTTTAGAATTGTATAATTTTCTATTATAAAATTGCTTATGATTGTTTTTGCCTCCTATACGAGCCTTTTCTCTTGAAAATTATGCATATATATACATATGCATATGTATATATACACATATGGTTACCTGTATTTGGATCCTGCAGGTTGATGGATTATAGTTGATGCTCGATAAGAGTTGGCACATGGAACTTGATCCTGGAGAATTCGAAATTATTTTGTACAATAACTATTTATATTTTATATGTATATTAGGTAAATTTTTAATCATGGTGATATGATAGAGGAGGAATCAATCTTTCGAGTTAAGTATCTTTATTCGTCGCTACCGCTATCTCGAGGGCCACTGTGTTATAGTAAATCACATGATAAGTCTTGTTGTGATACTGAACCAACATAGCTCAAATTATTTCATCATTTGCATGTCACATGAGCTCAAACCGGTAAATTCTAGTCTGTGCAACTACTACAAAAGCTAAACTTAATTTTTTCTTTTCAAGTTTAATAAGAAACCAAGCATTCAGTATTGAATTCAAACTCAACATCTTTTGAGAGTAACGTTGTTAATGACTTTGCAATTTTGAAGAAATCCTTTGTGAACCTCCTTTAGAAATTTGCATGTCCTAAGAAACTTCTTATGCCCTCATTTTGGTTGGTGATGGTAAGTTAGCATTGACATCAATTTATGCTTTGTCAACTTAAATGCCCTTCTTAAAGATCTTCTAACCAAGGATAGTACTCTCATTGACTATGAAGTGGCATTTCTCATAGTTAATCTTCACATCGTTGTAATAAAAGTGTAAGTTTTTCCAGACAATTTCCAAATGAACTCTTAAATCTTGTGAAGTCATCCATGAACACTTCAAGAATTGACTCATTCATAAAAGCAAAAATAGACATCATGCATCGTTGAAAAGTTGCTAGAACATTCTATAATCCAAATGCCATTCTCATATAAGAAAATGTTACATAGAGGCATGTGAATATTGCCTTTTCTTGATCATTAGGGGCTACTGCAATCTGATCGTACCTTGAACACCCATCAAGAAACTAGTAAAAACTATGACCTAAAACACATTCCAACATTAGGTCAATAATGACAAAAAAAATGATCCTTGGGTGTGCATCATTTAGCTTTTTTATAATCTATGCATACACGTCATCGAATCATTGTTCTTGTTGGTATTAGTTTATTGTTTCATTGCACACTACAGTTATACCACCCTTCTTTAGAATGACTTGTACATGACTAATCCAAGGACTAACTGAAATAGAAATTATTATACATTCATCTAGTAATTTGATATTTTCCTTCCTAACAACTTCCTTTACTACGGGGTTCAACCTTCTTTGGTATTGAGCAATAGATTGATGTTGTCTTCCATATGTATTTTTGTGATGCAAACTGATGGAGCAATTCCTTTGATATCGAATATTGACCATCTATCACCTTGTATGCCTTATCGACACCCAATTAGTTTCTCATCCATATCATATGTCAAATAAAATGAAATTATGACATGAATATGAGTTTTTTTCAAGAAAAAGCCATACTTGAAATGAGATGGATGATCTTTGAGCTCAGGTTTTAGAGGTGTCTTTACTTTATTTTCCAATTCTTCATCTTTCTATTATTCTGCTACCTCATTCATCTCATTGTCCCTGTCATTTATATCCATTAGTTCTCCGTTTCCCACATATGGATTTTCAACAAAATATGCCCTATATTGTCAAAACTTCTTGGTGAATGTTAATTTTAACATATTTTACATAGCATATTTAGTTAATTTTTTTGCCAATTTATTCATGATATGCATAATTTTAGTTAGATTTTTACTCTAATTATATTGAGTCAATGTCTACCCAAGATTTGTTATTTTTGACAGATAAAGAGCAAAAATGTGCATGGAGGCAACACAAAATGATTGAAAAATATTTTTTGCAAACTTTTAATAGGAAAATCATTGTCATGATTATGATGGGAAAATTCACGTCCATGAGTGTGAGCTAAAAAATATTGCAGATTTCATCACGTCCATTATGTACAATATCACGACCATGAGCGAATTGAAGACCCATATTTTAACGAGCCGTGAAGAGCATGCTAAGATCGTGAAATCAGAAAATCACGGGTCATGAAGCTCAATTCACGATCGTGAGCAAAGTGAAGCATCTATGAATAACGAAGACTAAAAACCATTTCACAAACCGTGAAATTTAATAGACTTGGAGACGTGGCTATAGTCACAGGCATGAATTGCAATCCAAGGAAATCCGTGACTTGCAGTTCACAGGCTATGAAAATCATATGACCGAATGACATAGTTACGGTCATGACCATAAAACCTACTATCATGACCATGAAATTTGATTTCGTAGAAGTTGATTTAAACCTGTTTTCTCAACTAATCTTATCAAGTTGTGAATCCATTATATACCTCCACCCTCTCATCGGCTTGAGTCATTGAAACCAAAACCTCTTGGCTTGGTGGTCTCTATTTTCTCATATTCCTATTTTATTGATCAGAAGGCAGTGCGATGCCTCTTTCGAGTAAAGAGGTTTTTGGTTGAGTTTTATCAAAAAGAGGAGTTTGAGATGAAATTGAAATTTGAAAAAGCAAAATAACCATCAACTCTCATATGACCTTAGGTTATTGTGAAGAGACAATCTCTCTCATGTTGGTATTGGATTTCAGATACTTCAGAAAAAAAATTGTAATTTGTCAAGGATCAAGATCAATAAAAGGGTAAATAAGTCTAAAGCCCGGTGCACTCAGTAAAGGATCATATTGTAGATTCTTCCTTAAGAATTAGATTTTGTTATTTTCTTTGCTATTTGGGAAGAACTCCTATTTTCTTATGGAGTAGTTTGTATTAGGGAACTTTGTTGAACCTGTTAGATTGAATATGTTTCAATAAATCATTTCTCTTGAATATGATTGTTATTCTTAATGTTTTTTTCTCTGTATGATGATTGGTCAAATTAATTACTAATTGTTTAGTGTAATTAATTTTTTTTATCTTTCTAAATGTATGAGAAGATGATTTTTTAATTGAAGTCAAATCAATCCAAGTTTTGGAGAGTCTAGATTACTCGTTTGAGAGTCTTAGGTTGCATGGCCTGTTGATTGGACTTTCTTAAACAGTCAAAAGTTTTGGAGTTGCAATGTTAATGCATCTTAAGTTCAAATTTAATTAGGGTGGATTCGTTTGAATGTACCAATTAGTCTAAAAATAAAATAGATGTTCACACTTGTTTACGAGATCATATCTTAGGAAATTCTTAGTTCATTATTTGATTTGATCTATGCTTTATCTATGATTCAATCTAAAATCATAGTGAAACAAAGTATCTTAATTCCCCAAATTCACTGATCTTATCATATATCTTATCTTTCTTAGCTCAACCGTATATGTTATTCAACTTTCAATCACATCGAGTTTTGTCACAACTAAAATTTTCTCTATTAACTTTGAAGTTAGATAGATTAGGTTGAATTAGTCCTCGTGGGTTCGACATTCTACTTATACACTTTATTACTTGAATTATTAGTGCGGTTGCTAGCGCAATTAGATCGCATCACTTATCATAATGGTAATCTTCAGAATTATCAATGGCATAACAAGAAGAAATATCAGCAAGTTGTTTAAATGAGCGAGCCATTATGAAGCTTAGATCTTCGTTGTTAACTCGAAGGGTTAACTTTCCATGTTGCACATCTATCACGGTATTTACTATGGTCAGAAAAGGTGTACCCAAGATGAAAGGGGCTTCATCATCACAATCCATGGCAGTCACAATGAAATATGCTGGAAATACAAACTTTTATCATAATATCTTCTACAATTCCACAAGGCTAGCTTTTTTGACTGGTTCATCACCAAGTTGTAGCATGACTATTGACTCTATTTCACCATTTTAGATTCTCGTATGGTGCACGGGATGGTGAAACTTCCATGGTCCTTTAACTTATGAAGAATGTATCACTCGCAAACTACACAATATTGTGGGGTTAGATTTACAATCTATGTCTCCACAATTCATCTTTTACGAGATAATATGTCCTTTATGAATTTCGCATAACTTGGCATTTGTTTCACAACTTCATGAAAATGAATATTAATGTGAAGTTGTTTAAGAATTTTGAGAAAATGAGAAATTTTTTTGTCGAGTTATTCCTAACTATATTTTAGAGGGTAAAGCAGACTTTCCTTTTTTCAGTTGTCAGCTTATTTTTACCTCCTTGGAATAATTCATTAAAGAAGTCTTTCAAAGTCTACCATAATCAGGTTTAGGGGTTTGGAACTTTTGTTAGAACTTTCTTGTACCTTTCAAATGTCTCGTACAATGTTTAACTGTTTCTTGTTTGAAGAATCTCAGCTCATTTCTCATCTTAACGGCCTTTTGCGATGGATAATTTTTTTTGATAAACTTGTCAATGATGGCCCCTATAGGCAAAGTGCTCAACCAAGTAGATGCTCTATCACATAATAAGAAACAAAATAAATGTAGTTTAATAGCATCTTCAATTTGATTGCATTTGAAAGTATTGCTCATATGAATAAAGTTTTCCAGATGAGTATAAGGATTTCATTGAGTTCTCCCCGAAATTGGCAAGATTGGACAATCCTCACAATTGAAGGATTGATCTCAAAACTATTATCTTTAATTGTAAGGACCACACTAGATTCAACATTTGTATGTTTTTAAGAAACATAATCTCTCATTATAATGTCACATTCAATTATGTCTCTTTGTTTTTCACTAGTCATATATGCTTCCTTTTTCAATTTTCCAGTTTTTCTCTCAATCTCAGGATTGTACTATAAAGGATTCTGAAATTTTGTGTTCAATATGGTGTTACACAACTTGCTATGTCTAGAGTGAATTATTGTTTCTTTAGATATTAGTGATCCCTATACAACCAACAAGGAGATAAATATAGAATCACAAAGAAAAATCTCAAATAAGTTTACTAAAGTTATAATAGCAAGTTAATAATATATTCCCAATAATGGCATCAAAAACTTGATGCAAGCTAAAAGTACAATAAGATATCACTAGCAAACACATTAATCATATTAGGCAATATAGATGTGAGTAGAGTATCGTTACCACGTGGATTATTGCATATTATCTATCTAATCCCATTAAATAATAAGAGATAACATGAGCTTTGAAAAAAAAAAAGTTTTCAAAATAAAAATAAAAGAAAAGTTTTGATGAGAACAAACTCTAGTTTAAGATGAGATGAAATAGGAATAAGCTTTATTTCACTACAAGATTAATTGAAATATTATTTTATTTCAAACTTCTAGATGGATTGGGATTTACCTATGATTTCTTCTCAAGGGCAACAATGTTATCTACTAAACTCAAGATGTGGTGATATGTCTATCCTAAATTATCATTTGTTTGTCTTTAGGAGAATAAATAGACCACAAACCCAAATTATTCTTCTCTATGATTCTACTAGAATATGACTTGCAATGCTTCAATCCAAGGTCAAAAAATCAGAGCTTTTGCAGAAAACTTCTTCAGAATTTTCTGTAGACATTGATGCTTTTCTAGGCTTGCAAAATAATCTAAAATATAATAAACCCTAGGGCCCTTTTTATAGATTTTAAAATCTAACTAAGTCATATAGAAGTCTTATCTTTGTTGGAGTTGTTTAAACCAGATTCCGCCCAAATTGAACAAAAAGTTCATCTTATGTTGAAGTTGCCAAATATAAGATTTGATTAGATTTAATATGGCTCAAATTATGCACGATTCATCTTTTCATGGTGTGACAAGGATGTGAGTGACATGATATTATTTCATGTCTATTTCTTCATCTTCCGCTCATGGCGTAAATCATCCCTCACAGCTCGTGAAAATTGATAATGGTTTCTTAATAAATGCGCACACAAGCAAGACATTTGCTTCATGTGTTGTGATATTTGAAAATTGAAATTAACACCTTCTCGCAAACAGTCGTGATGTTTGTCGCACAACTTATTCATTGTTTTCATGATCATGATGGCGAGTTTCGTGACATGTGACATTAGTTTAGAATTATGTCCTCTTTCACTCAGTGGCGTGAAAGTAACTATCATGAGCGTGACATTCAAAAAGTTATTTTTTTCACATTGAATTCAACTCCAATTCATCTACAATCTTCCTCCTTTGCTTGTCTGAATGACCTAGAAACAAAATAACACAACTTATGTAGACTCTGACTAAAATGAATTAAAGTGAATTACCTAGCAAATGATGCATGGAACAACGAAATTAATGAAAAATGAACAAAATATGGTATGTGAAACATAATTAAACTAACATGCATTATTCTCATCTGAGTGTATAGAAGCATCGTGACTGAAGGCTCAGTAGGAACATGCTGAATAACAATCATGTGTTTGTCTACATAATAAAATGGCCGACATAACTAATATGTTTCATCTTGGAGTGGTGAACAAGATCTTTTGACTTACTAATTGCACAAATGTTATGACATTTCATAGGTATGGATTCAAAATATAAATCATAATCCAACAAATGTTGATTGATCCATGGTAATTGGGCACAAAAGATTTTTTACAACCACATATTCAACCTCCACTGTCATCACCATCCATAAATAGATTTTGATCCATAAATTTACCTATGTCATCATAATCCAATTTGTTACTTGTGTGTTATTCAACATTTATAAGAACAAAACATCCTTGTTTTTTCCATTGAGTTGGATGAATGAATCTTTAGGCATTTATTTTGTTCTTTGGGCGGCAACATTGCTGAATTGATAGCATGCAGTAGGGCCTCATCCACTTGGGTTACTTTTTGTTCATTATGGTAAATTTTAATATAGGTTGAAATGCATGCACAATAAAATTTGGCATGAAAAAGAAAAATATTAGAAATGAGAAAAAAAATCAAATTTATTTATTAATAAATTGGGATGAATAGTTGACCGCATAAATCTCCGGATGGTTTAACATTTGTTTGTCTATTTCTTTTATTTTCCTGCAATTTTATTCCCTCAAAACTTATGTCAAAGATAGAGAGTAAACTTTGCTTGGGTATATAATGTAACACTTCTTTCTTTCCTCCTAAAAGAAAGGAACAAGGGAACATACGAAACTTAAAATCATGGCGAATATGCTAACGACAAAAATCAGATTCTGGATATATCGGAATGTTTCACTTATTAGTACTCGTATATTCCATTTCTAGTTATATTGCGATAACATGACAGAGAAGAAAAAAATGTCTAAGCGGACCTCCCTGTTTTATACAATGCATAATTCCCTTTCTACCGGTCTTCGAATCATAATTGAATAAAGGATCATTTAGTAAAAGAATAAAGGATAGAGTAAAGTTTTATTCTAACAATCATGCGTAAAAATGACAATAGTAAAGTTTGTATTTAGAAAATAGTTATAGTGTAAATATTTGACTTATTAGAAAATTATTATTTTACTAAATAGATGAAATCATTTATTCTTTTAAAAAATAATTAGAATACTAATTTAGTAATTCTTGTAAATAATAAATTTTCAACAAACATTCCTTGGAGTTTCGACACTATTATCATAATTCATCACATCATTATAAATTACTATAAATTTTATATTGGCACTTTTATTTTCTCTTATTGGAACTATTAGTATCATTTGTATTCCTATCATAATTCAATGATAGCTACACAACACCTGATCAGAGGGTGATAATCCTATCTGTGTTCATATAATAGCTAGTGGAAATAAGTCAGCGTATCATATGGGGTTATTACAAAGAATATTGGACATGCTCTCGTACACAATATTTCAAGATAGATTTTGTTACACAGCAGTTGACTTCAGTTCAAGAACTTTGACTTTTGACAAGGCAGTATGTCTATAGTGATAGACCAAGCAAAAGACTTGCTTTCCTGAACTTCCATGAGATAAGAATATTATTCGGAGTGCCTTGTTTTTCATGTATAATTCATCATATTGCAACTAAATCCATCGAACAAAGTAGTTATTAGGTTAATGATAATATTGGTCCATCATAAAGCAAATAACATATTAATGACAACCACAATTATACAACTCATAAATTTGGTTTATGCATTTTTCTTTCATTTTCTTCTTAGGTTAAATGCACATGACAATTTAGTTATAGAAGATTCTTGCAGTTTATGTCGAGACCAATTCACATGTGGAGCTTAAAACTTAACTTTTAATACTGAAGCCTGAAACATGCCAATTGGCATTTGAGTTCAGAATTGTTGAACTCATGCCACAGTAATGTCTATCTACTAGCAAATTGGTTATTTATTTAAAATCATGTCACAAGTAACAAGGTGGTCATTAGTTATTGTTTGCCACCTATTTATGATAATATTACGCTATTTGGATTTAACAAGTTATGCATAAGTGAACTCTTTGCTTGTTGATCATTAGCAAGTTTCTTTTGCTATTTGTTGGGATAAACAAAGAATAGAAAGAGAAAGGTCACAAGAATCATACAGAAAAAAAAATGCACAAACTTACATGGTTCGACGTCTATGGTCGTCAGAGAGAGTCTTTACTATTTCATGTCAAAAACCATCGGAGTAGATAAACTGCTCTTAAACTTATATATATATATATATATATATATATATATATATGACGGATCTAGAAAAACTGACCACATAATAGGAAAATTATACACACATATATAACCCTCAAAAAATTCTCAAAGACTCTCCCATCGAACCTTCGGCCTCCGGGGAATGGGGGCAGTACAAGGGGCGCACTGCTCCTACAACCCTCCACAACAATAGAGGTTGAGTGATTAGTCTCCCTATGTTACCGCAAAAAATATCTCACTTGGAGATTGATCAATACATGAATGCAACTCTTGGACAACTCATCCTTAAAACTAGCAAAGGAGGCAAACTAAAGATTGTACAAAATCTCAAGTTTTTTTTATGACCATCACCTTGGTCAAATGTCAACTGGTCAGGTGATCAATGTTCAACACTATTTTCCATGTGTTTTAATTTCCTTCAACAAATTCTTGGAAGAGCACGTGAGGAACTAGAGTATTGTATTGATGATCTACTTGCATAAAGAATATTATTATAACATGGGGATGTATGATTTACCAAATTCACATGGATGCACAATAGGCAATGTATTATTCTATGTTGTTAGAGAAATTATACGTCTTCAATTTCAGCATGATAATGTAACAAATATTTAGTGAAAAGGAAATAGTATTATCAACTTAATAACACATTAATTATATGCAATGCAGAAAATTAGAATCATTAATCAAATTGTAATATGAAACAAAATATTTTAATATTACTTATGTATAGACATCTCTAGGATTCGAAAATAAAAACTTAGCATTGCTATAAGGAAAATATTGGATCTTCTATCTGGCCTACTTCGAAATTGTTGCATGTAAGTTGGTTTTATTATGAGTGTAGGAAAGGAGTGAAGACAGACCTGTTGTGACACGGGTATTTGGAGATGTTATCTAATAAATCAATCATGGTCTCTTAATTTGATTTCTTTGCTGCTAATTCTACTAATCAAGCATCACATTGTGCAGCTACAAATGAAGTAAATGTTGATATTCCTTATCCTCGCTACCGTAATCCACCATGATCCTTGGCCTAATTACGGATGATACTTTGTCATGACTCCAAAAATAAACCCTGCCATTTGGTTGTATATGCCCTTAGGATGCCATGGAAACATTCTTACATGGGATAATACTTGACTTAAACATTGGCTTTGACTAGACAAAGAAGGGATAATTTTTTTGCAGAACAGAAGATACAATCAAAATGCACATACGAAGATACATTTGTGAAAGTATTAGAGACATAACTTCATGTGAGTCTTATATCTCACTAAGATATTACATAACTCTATGCTGTCCAGAATAGAAAAAATGCAATTCGATGACATAATAAAACTAATAACGATTTGTTGTATCATCACCACAAGCATCATCTAGTGCATGCAGAGGAGATGTACTTGTTGAATTTAGGATCCCGAGAGTGTTTTGATGATCACAAATTTGTAAGAGAACTTAGTTTGTACTGATGAACTTGTTGAGCTGAATTCTGTAATAGGTTGATTCAAGTTCAAAATATTAAAGGTCGACCAAAGCTAAAAGAATGGACGACCTATGCACACGGAAGACATTTCAGAAGAAGCATATGTGTGCAGCGGTCGTACTAAGAGTATAGAGAGGTCGGCCGATATTGAAGGAGGATGTATGAGAAGAAGGATCAAAGGTTGACTGGTCGACAAGAGATAAAGGAAGGACGATTGAAGTAAAGGGCTTAACGGGAGAGGTCGCCCGACGATGAGAAATGAGCGACCGAAGGCAATACCTTTCCAACCAAAGATGGAGAACATGCGGTCCTAGGAGAAGTGGACGCCTAGAAGAGACTTAGTCGAAGAAGGAGTCTTGGCTAAGTAGAGAAGAGGTCGCTCGAGGTTGAAGAGCAGATGACCGAAGATCTGAGGATGAAGGGAATGGTCGTCCGAAGGGCTCAAGGTGGAGACAGTAGACGACCAGTAGACTACCAAGGCTGAGAGTGGACGTCCAAAGGGCTCAGGGTGGAGACAGCGGACGACCAAAGCAGAAGGCATGTGGATGAGTGGTCGACCGCAAGTTGAGTGCGGGCAACCGATTGACATCAGGAGAAGACAAAGGACGTCCGGAGTCTTGATGAGAAGACGAGCGGACGCCCAGGAGTTTGTCTAAACTGATGGGGGGCTGAGGATCGGGCGACCGCAGGATTGACGGGTGACCGATGAAGTGTCAGAGGTCGTCCGGAGTCTGAGGAAG